>VCAZ01000074.1:1927500-2107500 GCA_005784505.1 Bagarius yarrelli | reverse complement strand
CCACTTCAGAAGATGAATGAGTATGAATGTCATTAATACCTGGCCATAGTTGTCGATGCCAGACACCAGTCTGTTAAGATTCAGCAGGTCGAAGGCGGTTCGGAGAGCATTACCAAGAGTGGTCAGTCCATATGCCTGGAGATTCTTCAGTTCACTCATAAAGGTGGCATGGTTCTCTTTCCATCCTGCCTATAATACACACACACACACACACACACACACAGAAGGAGATAAGGTTTAAAAGCGACACCAACCGTGTGAGAGAGAGAGAGAGAGAGCGTTAGATCACGCTGCAGCGCTGTGAAGACACTGTATCAGATGACATGTACAACAAAACATGATCAAAGCCCACACTGGACAGCACAGGCTAATGAATCCGGCGGTCTGTGGATTGTCTTGCTGTTTCCTACAGCACGGTCAGGTGCCTTATGCTTAATCCAGGGATGACCTACCGGCTTACGGAGCACAAATGAGCACAAGGAAATGATAAAAAGAAAATTGACAGGATCCTGGAAATAACAAGATTAGATCTGTGTGTGTGTGTGTGTGTGTGTTGATAATGCATGGTCCTAATAATGCATGAAAATATCTAATTAAAAAAAAAAGAGACAAACTATTTTTGTCTGCTATGTGAGATTAACATGTAGTAAATCCATAATTATGTCAAAAGGTTTTGACAATGAAAGTAAGATAAATGTGTGTGTGTGTGTGTGTGTGTGTATATATAAATGTATGTAAGCGGTGATAGGGAGCAGATATACAGCCAATAATCTGATTTGCTTAAAAGATTTTACCATTACAGTGCAAATGATTCTGTCTTCAACAGAATTAAAAAACCACTGCAGACGTTTCATTTCATGTGCATGTGACACTACGAGTAACTTCCCAGTAAACAAACATAGCACAAAATTGTGTGGTAGCCCAGTGGTTAAGGTGTTGGACTGCCGACTGAAAGATTGTGAGTTGGATTCCCAGCACCACCAAGCTACCACTGTTGGGCCCCTGAGCAAGGCCCTTTACCCCAATTCGTCAGTTGTATATAAAAGATATATGTAAGTCCTTCTGGATAAGGGCGTCTGTCGAATGCTGTTAATGTTACTGTAAATGTAAGATCAGGGTGTGATTCCAAGCACCACTAAGTTGCCACTGCTGGTCCTAGGGCTGGGCAATAATTTAATACCAATATATATCCCGATTGTATTTTTTTTTTCTTCGGTAATATGATTCTTAAAAACATTTCCGATATTTCGATATACATCACTATTGAATGACGTTCATGGCATTCACTATAGTCGATATATTCGTCATTGAATGACGTTCAGGGCACAGCTGTCAGTAAAAGCAGAGCACAACTGGCTACCTGCATAAATTAGATTAGATTAGATTCAACTTTATTGTCATTGTACAAAGTAGACATACAAAGCCAATAAAATGCAGTAAATATATAGTATAGTATAGTATAGTATAGTGTAGTAAATATACAGTAGTTAATATGAATTTACTTGGACGAATGTTACCATAACAACAAATTCCACTGTAGGTCAAAACTCATATTTTAATTTTTAGTTTTAGTATAATATAGTATTGTATAGTACAGTATAGTATAGTGTGGTATAGTACATTTACAGCATTTGGCAGAATTTGGTATAGTATAGTACAGTATAGTATAATTTAGTGTGATAGAGTACAGTGGAGTATAGGGTGGTGTAGTATAGTATAGTGATAGAGTACAGTACAGTATAATATAGTATAGTATAATATACTTTAATATAGTTTAACCCCGCCTTCTCATTTGCCCTGCCCACTCTCCCGAGCTCTATACAACATGGCTGCACACAAACCGGTTTCAAGTCGTGCACACGCGGCAGATACAGACGCAAGATGTGTGTGTGTGTGTGTGTGTGTGTGTGTGTTTCATAACACACAAAATAATTTGGTTCATTGCTAATTCGATATTTCTGTCCACCTGCTTCAATAACTCATTAACAGGTGTGACTGGAGAGTTTGTTTTTCTTAGCATGTCTGTTGACGAATTAATGCGAGAGCCGGAAAGACTCTCCAGTTTAATAAAGCAATAAAGCTATTTAGTGTATTTAGTGTAGTTGTACAGAGTGTTTTGTTTTTGTATTGTCTTTTTTTGCGCTGTCTGGAGGGCTGTTTGTTTTGTTCATTTGCACTGTTTGTCCTGCACTGTTTGCACCAGGTTGCACTATGTTGCTAGGACAACTTATTTTCTAGTCCTTAGCTTTGTGTTGTCCTCCGGTTAAGTAGCTCTTTGTTGTTTTGTGTAATTGTGTGTTGTTTTGTGTAGCACCACGATCCCGGAGAAACATTGTTTAATTTCACTGTGTACTGCGTCTGATATATATGGCTGAAAATTACCATAAAGCTTCTTGATACTTGATATTTGATTACATAGTCAACTGTCTCTCTGTATACTGATGATTAGGGCTGCGTGATATTGAAAAAAAAACAGACGATATTTTGTTTTTTTGCGATATATATTGCGATTAATATATATAAAATATATAATATATTAAATAATCATTTTATTTTCGTCCATTGCGTTCACTGATTATCGCCGTTTTTACTTCCTTTTCTGGTCAGTATGTTTACATTGGGTTGTTTTGCTGTGTATAGTGTAAATGCAGATATCGGATACGGGTTAGTTTTAAAAGGAAGTGGTGGCTTATGGTTAAGGTGTTGGAATACCAAACCGAAGATTGTGGGTTTGTTTTTCCAGCTTTACCTAGCCACCATTGCTGGGCCCCTAAGCAAGGCCCCTAACCTTTACAACCCTTATAGTTGTATAAATGAAATAAATGTAGGTGGCGCTGGATCAGGGCGTCTTTCAAATGCTGTTAATGTAAAAGATGATGTAAGCGAGTCATCAAAAAAAAAAAAAAAATCGGAAATAGTCACCAAATTGGAATTTTGCATTAAAACCTGCAGCTTAAATGCAGCCTTAATAATCCTGAAACTGATAGTTGTCTTCTGGAGAAAAACACAAATGCAACAGAGCAACGGCACAGTGCCATTATTTTACAACCCGGTCATGATGATGAATTGCTTATCCAAACGCAGGACAGGTGGCTAGTACAAATGAACTGCTTGGTATAAACGGACAGATAAAGACTTGTTCCCTGTAACGCCGCAGTTGTGGGAAAAACCAGCTTCCATAGAAAAAACAGCAACTGTGATGGAACAGCAGGAATCGTTTTGGCAGAAGCTGATGTGTGACCGCCTGGGGTGGACTCGCACACAAGGCATTTTATTTTTCCTGTCATAAAATTGCTTAAAATCCTAATCACACTTTATAATGTTAGACTAGTGGATTCGATTAGAAAGTCTATGTGTATTTGTTTCCTTTATCAATGTTTTGTTAAGGGTGCGTCAAATTCTCGTTAAACTCTAAACTAATAAAATTACCGTCACTGCCAAGAAGGATTTAATGCAACATTTTTGCTTGTTATGTTCAGCCTTTAATGCTATGATCTCAGACTAGACATTTTTCTTAGCCAAAGAATCACCAAATGAATAATGGAAACAACCGGGTGGGGCAGTGTTGGGGTGGGTGGGGGGTTTTTATAGTGGTGTGGCTCAAATGGTTAAGGCGCTGAGTTGCTGGGTTAAGGTGTTGGAATACCAACCCGAAGATTGTGAGTACGTTTCCCAGCTTCATCAAGCTTCACCAAGCCACCACTGGTGGCCCCCCTGAGCAAGGCCCTTAACCTTTACAACCCTTACAGTCTGCCAAATGCTGTGAATGAAAAGGATGATGTAAGCAGGGGCGCTGAGGTGTTGCTCAGAAGACCAGAAACACCAGGGTTCGAGCTCCACCACCGGCAAGCCAACCACTGTTGGGTCCTTGAGCAAGACCCTCAACCCTTCCTGCTCCAGGGGCGCTGTATCATAGCTGAACCTGCGCTCTGACCCGGGAAAATGCGGAAAAACTATTTCACTGCGCTGTAAAAAGTATATGTGACAAATAAAAGCGAAAGATATTTTTTTCTGGAAGTTTTATATCATTTTTTTTTACAATCTTGGTGTAATTTTTTTCTTACAGGCTTATTAACAGTAATAAGATACCAATAACACATGTTTATAAATAATAAATGTTTTTCTCCATATTTGGGAACATAAGAAATATTCTAGCAATCCACTTTCAGAGAGCGACTTAAATTTTTCTTGTTAATACAACTGAGCAATTATGGGTTCGGGGGCCCAGCAGTGGCAGCTTGGTGGTGCTGGGAATCGAACCCTGATCCTCCAATTAACAGTCCAACACCTTAACCACTGCACTACTAGGTTCTCTGTTAGTTTGGAATGTAGTGTGTGTTAGATACCAAAGCATTATTGCGCAAGTGCCACTACTGAGAGAAGCTCTGCCTGTGAGTCTGCTTTGTTCCGAGATCAAGTTGCCTCCAGATCAGTAGCGAAAAAATGTTAATAACCTGCGGGTGCCTGTCATGTGTGTGGAGATGATCAGGATGAATTGCAAAGTAAAGCCGTCAATGTGAGGCGCAAAAAACACTTAAAAATAACTAAAAACTAACTTTCTATGCTTAGGGGCATTAGTGGCTCAAATGGTTAGAAGCTAAGCTGTTGATCTAAAGACCAGGAAGACCAGCACCGTTGGGTCCTTGAGCAAGACCCCCAACCCTCCCTGCTTCAGGGTTATAGCTGACGCTGCGCTCTGACCGCATTTTACTAAGATGGGCTATGCAAAGAAACAATTTCAATGTGCGTGTGAAAAAAAGTGAAAAGTACAAGCAAAACAAAATCCTCTTCTAGTGACCTGAATTAAGGCATAAAAGGACAGAACATGTAGGGAAAGTGGTAGCACAGTGGTTAAGGCGTTGCTATCTGGAAGGTCAGGGGTTTGAATTCCAGCACCACCAATTACCCTTAACCCCGTATGTCGCTTTGGATAAGGACGTCCACCAAATGCCATAAATATAAATATATTGAAGCCTCCTATCATCTATATAATTTAGCCTGGTGGCAGGGTGGGGGATTGCGGGGCTAGCAAGCGAGAATGGAGTGTGTTGTGTTTTGTTTAATCTTCTGCTATATTTTGTTAAATGAATTAGTTATTTTCTGTGTTTTATGTTTTAAAATCGGCACTAAAAGTAATTTGTTTTGGCTAAAAGTCTACACCGATATCTAATTTAGCTTTAGCATGAATCATATCTAAAAAACTGCATCCGTGTCCCATTTAATTGCAGAAAGAAGCTCCATAACTTGTAGATTTTATTCATTTACTTTCTATACCCTCCTATTCCCTAATTCGAGGGTCATGGAGATCTGCTGGAGTTTATCCCAGCCTTCTCTGTAAGGGTGAAAGGCAGGAGGGGGACACCCTGGACAGGTCACCAGTCTATTACAGGGACGGACACACACACTCACTCCTATGGGCAATTTAGAAATCACCAATCAATCTAACATACATGTTTTCAGACTATAGGAGGAAACCGGAGAACCCGGAGTAAACCCACACAAACACAGGGAGAACATGCAAACTCCACACAGAAACACCCCTGCAGGGGAATCGAACCCGGGACCTTCTTGCAGTGAGGAAACAGTTCTAACTACTAAACCACCATGCTGCCCCACTGGTAGATTTCATTTGATAAACAAATGCCAAATCGAGGCCCAAAACTTCACATATAGGCGCCACTATCATAATCACTAAAACACAACTGAAAGAAAGAGTCATAAATATATCAGAAAACCTCAGAAAATGGGCAGGACTAAGAATAATGATCTGCTTGTTCAAGAATGAGAAGAGCGACGCAGCCCAGAAAAGAGCGCTTTGTCAGAGCCGGAAGCTCGTTTGCAACTCTTCACTAGACTTTTGCTGCTCAGATCTCATGAATAATTGACAGGAAATTAAAAAGTCATTCTCGTAGACGCCGCAGCCAGATTCCATCTTGCTCTGCTGGCTCTCGTCGAGTGTGTATTGTTGTGGAAAAGTGGGTTAGCATGGTGACTAATTCAGAGATGGAAGAAGCTGGGTTGAGAAGACTGTTTTAAACAGGTGGGCGGGACAAGCTGGCCATGAATAGCAAACACACAGCCGCTTACAAACACACACATACGCATGTACACGCAGCGCTCACGGCTTAGTGAGCTGTTGCGTCTTATAATGCATAACAGCAATCTGAAACAGATGCCTTGGAGGACTACAAATAATGAATATCAAAAAAAAAAAAAAAAGTGTCCATTTTTGTCCAAATTACAGAATGTGTATATAACATGGACTTCGTCAAACTCTAACGAGCGCCGACCTTTATGAGGTCATGAAAAAAAAGGTTCTTCTAGACTTTGTAGGATAAGCTTCAAAAGGAGTTGTGGCTTTAGAAAAGCCCTAAGAGAGCGCCTGACCACCAGCCAGCAAGAAAACACTGCCTAATGAACTGCCTGGGCATGAAGCCACTTCCATTGTCAGTGTCAAGCAGCTAATGAAGGACGCAGTTGAACATGCAGCAGCAGGTCATAGACACAGATCTCCAGACTAAACCAGAGCGCTTAGCTCTATTGTGCAAATAAAAACACACTCCAATCCAGTCCAGTAATAATGTTACACAAAATTTCAGGAGCTCCTGCGACTCCTAAGTATTTAAGGGGTATTTTTTTCTGAGGAACTTCTTTCTTCATGGTGAAGTATAAAACTTATGTACTAGTGTGAATTACTGGTGGCACTGGGAACATGTGGGGAACGCCTTAACCCACTACACCACAGCGCCGGCACCCACATGTGCTGTTGCGCTTCGGCAACCCGGATTCAATTCTGGCTTGGGTACTTTCCGGTCCCACCTCTCTCTCTTTCTCTCTCTCTCTCTTCTCTCTCTCTCTCTCTCTCTCTCTCTCTCTCTCTCTCTCTCTCTCTCTCTCTCTCTCTCTCTAACTTTATCTCCCCTATTTCATCTCTGTCCTATCAGTTTAATAAATGCAAAACGCCCAAAAAATATAACTTACTTCTTCTTCTCCTTTCGGCTGTTTCCTTTTAGGGGTCCTCACAGCGAATCATCTGTCTCCTCCTCACCCTATTCTCTACATCCTCTTCACTCACACACACTAACTTCATGTCCTCGTTTATCACATCCATATACCTCCTCTCTGCTCTTCATCTTTACCTTCTGCCTGGTAGCTTCATTTCTAACATCCTCCTACCGATATATTCACTATCCCTCCTCTGGACATGTCCAAACCACCTCAATCTGTGCTTACCTGACTTTCTTCCCAAAACATCTAACATGAGTCGTCCCTCTGATAAACTCGTTCCTAATCCTGTCCAACCTCGTCACTCCCAAAGAAAACCTCAACATCTTCAGCTCTGCTACTTCCAGCTCTGCCACCTGTCTCTTCCTCAGCACCTTAAAAACTAATGTGAATTATTTAGTAATTACATGGTAACTAACAGAACCTGTATGCGTCTGTAGAACACTAGTTTAGGTCAGTAAGTTTAATGTGGAATATAAAATAAGAAAAAAGGGATACAAACTTCTTCTGCCAAATACTTCCTTTGGGTTTGTAAATGTTTATAACATGTACTTTTACTAACCGAACTAGCCTGTGTTTATATGTTGGGGAAGTGATAATTGGAAGAGCCAGGTTCAATTAACAGCACCACCAAGCATCACTGCTGGGCCCCTGAGCAAGGCCCTTAACCCCTAATTGCTCAATTGTATAAATGAAAAATAACATGTAAGTCGCTCCTGATAAAGATGTCTGTCAAATGCTACAAATGTAAATGTAAATCTGGTAGCACAGTGATTAGGGTGTTGGACTGCTAACCCAAAGGTTGCGAGTTTGATTCCCAGCACCACTATGTTACCACTGCTGGGCCCCTTAGCAAGGCCCTTAACCCCCAATTGCTCAATTGTATAAATGAAAAATAAAATGCAAGTCGCTCCTGATAAGGATGTCTGCTAAATGCTACAATTGTAAATGTAAGTATAAATGTGGTAGCACAGTGATTAGGGTGTTGGACTGCTAACACAAGCATTGTGGGTTTGATTCCCAGCACCACCAAGTTATCACTATCCCAGAGCAAGGCCTTTAACCCCTAACTGCTCAGTTGTATAGATGAACTAACTAACTAACTACAGCTAACCCAAAAGTTGTGGGTTCGATTCCCAGCACCACCACGTTACCACTGCTGGGCCCCTAAGCCACCTTAAACCCCAATTGCTTAGTTGGACAGGGACGTATGCCAAATGCCATAAATGTAAATGTTACTCCATGTGTATGGCTGTTAGTTTATTAAAGCAGGCATTTTATTTATAATAGCTAATTAATTCCATGGTATAGTGAACTTTGGTGGTGAAAACTGCATGTCCTGCGACGTGAACTTTCCATCAGTGGGGTAGTTTGTTTGGGAAATGCCCAAGCGTTCATGTACGTTAGCAGTCGTATGTGGTTTTATGGGGTTTGACATTGGGAAACTGTTTCGAAATGGGAGAGTGATTTATGTACACAAATGGAGAAAGGGGAAGAAGGCAGAAAGATCCATGCTGGACATCGAATACGTTCTCGACACTATAAACAGTTTAGCCAATAAAAAATTAACTAATAAAGAAAAGAAATAATCGCCTTATAAGTGAAATGCTCCCCCTCTCTCTCTCTCTCTCTCTCTCTCTCTCTCTCTCTCTCTCTTTCCCAAATCAAATCAGTTTGGAGTTGTTTCGTCTTTATTGGCCAATAAGAAAGCGCAGAGGTCAGCCACAAAATACCGAAAGAGGCGGGATCGACGGAGAAAGGCAGATCGCTTGTCCAATCCGGGCCGATTTAGCCCTCTATCACGTCACGCCATACGTCAGAGTAGATAATAAATCTCTCCGCCTCCATCTAAGCGCCCGAGCGCTTTTCCAACACAAAAGCAAAATGTCCGCCATGTTCACAGGCTGCGCTGCTCCGCGTCTGCGGTATTTTAACACAAAATAGCCGTTTTCGTCAACGGGAAGCCGTCTGACCCGATGCTACGAACCAAAGGGACAGTAAAGTCTCACGATCAGAAAAAAAACCAATTAATAATAGTCTAGGATTTCAACCACATACAAACAATTTAGCAGCATTTATTTACCTTTACTCCGTATGGCGGATCGTCAAATGTAACTAGCATGTACCTGTCGCCTCTACTAGCCGGGTCTCGGGCACGCAGCTGTTAAAGAAAACGAAACAATACATTAATTTCCGACTTAATTCTATCACACGGATCCGAAACTGGCACAAGGTACAAGAGTAAAGCGGTAAAAGTTATTCTTTACCTTCATAAAGATCTCAACCGCGCCTTTAGCAATGTCCAGATACGTCGTACCCAAATATGTGCGCTGATTCATAGAAGCGGACGTGTCTATCAGGAAGAGTAAAATAGGCATTTTCAAGGGTTATACATAGAACAGCGAGATGTTTACTAAAATCCCTAAATGCTCTATATGACCGGCTTGGACATGCATAATATGGTGTGTTATATTTTGGTTATAATCAGGACCCCCCCTCCCTCAGAAAGAGGGTCGCACTGCCACCCTTTTGCCGCCGCCGCCGCCGCCTGTGACTCTCTATCTGTCTTTTTTTTTTCTGAGCAGTGCTGGGCGCTCGCGCTCACACAACTTCTCTTCCGAACATCATGGCACGCCTTCGCTTCCCCGCTCACACACGATTGGCTGATCCGAGTCGTCTTGGTCACGTCCCCTGGATCATAAATATGCAATGATGTGTGTTTGAGCGCTTCTCACACTCGCACTGTTTTTCCCTTCAGTCTTGGTGTGAAAGGAGACCGCAGGCATGTCGGGTTCCATCCGTGCGTATTTGGGCTTTTATTTTTTGGAGAAAAAACACATTAGAGAACCCAGTCGAACGCGTCGTCCTTTCATGGTACATGTCTGCTAGGGTTTATAGGCGGGTGGGAATTTGCCCGGTACTCATCCGTGCTATTTTATTCTTACTTTATAATAATAATTGATTCGACCGCACAATCTTGTTTGCGTGACTGCTTGAAAAATGGTTCTGTATCTGAAGTTTGCGAATATATAGATTCTAGAGTGTGTGTGCGTGTGCATGCATGCATGTGTGTGTGCGCGTGCCCTTTGCAATACGAACGCTGCAGAAGTGGGGGGAGGGGGTCATAATAATTCCTTAAACAACATATGAAACAATCATCGGTCACGTGTTCATTCGCACGTACACGGACATTAGCCAGATTATTATTATTATTATTATTATTATTATTATTACAGTTAAAATGTGATTGGTGCATTTTGGAAATGTGATTCCGGAAAGCTACTGAAATGCACTTTACACGGGAAGCGGTGACACGCGGGACATTTTTTTTTGCCCCACGTTACTGTTAGTAAAGCGCCCCCCATACACACATACACACACAGACGACACAGTGACTATAGCACATTTAGGTTTTGTTTGTAAACTTGAAATTTCTGATAAGCTGTACACACATGGTGGCCACCGCACACACACATGGTGGCCAATAATCGTCCTCCTGTTGGGAAATACTCGGGCGGGTGTGCACCTTCAGATGTTTGCTTATTCATTATTTCTAAATAAAATATTTGGTTAAGAAGATAAACCGGACAACCTGCACAAAATTTGCAGTTCTATACAACTCTTCTCTTCTATACAACTAAGCAGTTGGGGGTTGAGGGCCTTGCTCAGGGGCCCACAGTGGTGGCTTGGTCTTTAGATTAGTAGTCCAACACCTTAACCATTGAGCTACCATTTTTCCTCCCCTTCTTCTATATAATCAGATTTCTTCCATGAAAAAAATAATCAGTAACAGCTGTTTCTGGCTGATGTTATTAATCTGGGAAACACGGTGTCACGTTTGTCCAACAAACAAACAGCTCGTTCCAGATGTGGTGGCTGGTGATGGAGGGTGGATCAGCCACAGGATATTGAAATCTAACATTTATTAGAAAACAGGGATTTTTATCTTATATTGGGCTGAATTTAGGTTGTGTAACTTTCTGGTATCAGTCCAACACCTTAACGACTAAGCCACCACTTCTGCACACTTTCTTTCTTCTCTTTATTTAGTTATGCCTAATTTCTATAGACAGCCTGTTTATAGCCGCCACAGGAATGGCCTGCTATTGTATACAATAATAGTTTGTATAAAATACTTTATATAATTAACAGCTTATATATAACATGTACTACCAAAATCCATTAAATTTCAAAAAAGACATTAATTTGCCTAATTAGACATTTTCTCCTGTGTTAATGAATCCTGGCATGACATTCATTCATTCATTCATTTTCTATTCCCGCTTATTTCCTTGTTTCCTAATTTGGGGTAACTGGGATCTGCTGGAGTCTATCCCAGCTGTCCCTGAAAGGTCGGGTCGCCAGTCCATCACAGGGCCACACACACTCACACGCACTCCAGTTCCTCTGGGGTGGAAATCTGAATCAGCCAATCACATGTGGCCACAGATATTGAACAATAGACTATATTATTACAATCTAATGCGTTACAATACATTTTTTTTTATCATAGTAGAGGATCAGCATTGTAAAGCATGTCCTTGAAAGGTAGACAGGATTTTACCAAGTACTACGTGATCCTGGATTAAAAGTTCAATTAACCAATCATAACCATCTGATGTCATCAGTGTGTGTCGATCAAGCACGCCTCAATATATTTTTAAATCTTTTCTTTTTTTTGGTCCTAAAGTTGAGGAAAATGTTCACACATTAACTAAACTGCACATACATGTTGTTTACAATTGTTCAGTACAGCATGTGATGTATTACAGATGTCATTTAACATATTTCATGATTTAATATTTAGTAAGACATTTATAACTAGATTTTGGTTTACAAGGTGGGAAAGATTAAAAATGGATTGATATCAGAATGTTATATGATGTTAATCCAGGATCACATCCTACTTGGTGAAATCACGTCCATATTCTTGATATAAGATAGAATCTATAAGGTAACGATATAAACGTTGGACGTAACCTCATATTTCTTGTGAACGGTGTTTGTTAGTTAGTGCACTACAGGGGACTTGCCCTTGAAAGAGGAAGCTGTAGGCTTTTGCATGAAGTTTCTTCCTGTCTGATTCTCTGTGTAGCCTTTTCTCAAAACCACCACCAACTTTATTCCATCTCCTCTAAATCTGTACTTATTTTTCATTTGTAATAATCAGATCATAGATACTAATACAGCTCGATCAGTGTATACAAAGCGCTTATACTCGATTAGATTGATAGTGTGATGGAGAACAGCATGTAGAATAAGACCTAAGGAGGCATTAAATAATCCACTAAGTAGAAATGATGGTATCTTTTGATAAATCTGAAATCAAGAGACTGATCTGAACATCTGAAAACATCTAATGAAACATGTGACCATGTGACATTATTTAATGTTGTTATTTTGTTATCTGTAATATTATTGTTGTTCATTCATTCATTCATTTATCTTCTATACCTGCTTATTGTCCCAGGGATCTGCTGGAGTCTATCCCAGCCGTCTCTGAAGGGGTGAAAGGCAGAAGAGGGACACCCTGGACAGGTCACCAGTCCATCACAGGGCCACACACTCACACTCACTCCTATGGGCAATTTAGAATCACCAATCAATCTAACATACATGTTTTCAGACTGTAGGAGGAAACCGGAGAACCCGGAGTAAACACACACAAACACTGGGAGAACATACAAACTCCACACAGAAAAACCCCTGCAGGGGAATCGAACCCGGGACCTTCTTACTGTGAGACATCAGTGATATACACTAAGCCATGGTGCTGCTATTATTGTTGTTGTTGTTGTTTTTATTATTGTTTTGGGTTCTTTTCCTCTTGGTTCCGTCCTCCAAACCTAATGCGCAATCCACACTCCAGATCAGTAGGTGGCGGTAATGCACCTTTCAAAACCGCCACAAAACACCAGAAGAAGAAAACGAGCGTGTCATTTTTTTTTCTTTTTTCTTTACTTTTATTTTCTTTTTCAAGACAACAAACTATTACATCCAGGATATTCACATTTTAAGAAAATAAAAATAAAATAAAAATAGAACAAAAAAAATTTAAGAGGTATTAATAAAATTAGAGAGATATACAAACCCTCAAATCAGCTTTAAAGTGGAAGATATTCGAGCTTCTTTCCTGATTATTTACATTAGTGTATATAAAACTTTCCTAACAGTATTAAAAGATTGAACATAAATATACGACTCTTATTCATACCTATTTTATTAAAAAGTAAATAACATCTCTTTTCCTTATGTTAATTTTCGAAAACAGACGCAGAACACAGATTGCAGAGATATTATCCTTGTGTCTCTATAATGGAGAACCAATAATGGAACCCTAGTTGAATAAATTATATGTATAATTTTAAAGGAAACTTTATCAACTTTCTTTGTTACGCAAAATTTGTTATTCTAATTCCAAATCAATTTCCAATAAATTTTCTTATAGTAATTTTTTCACTAGTGTTTATCTCGAAATGTTCAGAAAAAGCGAATAAAACATCCCAAAAAGTTATTATTACATTTTCTATCTTTGAGGTCACCACCATTTAATAAGATTTCTTTTATTAAAGTTAATTGCTTCGATTCCCCTGAATCTTATAAACGCCTCAGAAATCCTGCTGCATCAGTAACAATCCTATAGTCACAGGGTGGCACTGGAATACTGGATTTCTTTACAAATTCATTACGGCTGAAGGGAAGTGGAAGTGGTGGCTCATGGTTAAGGTGTTGGACTACTGACCCGATAGACCGATTTGATTCCCAGCTCCATCAGGTTACCACTGTTGGGCCCTTAAGCAAGGCCCTTAACCTCAATCTACTCAGTTGTCTATATACGATAAATGTAAGTAGCTCTGGATAAGGGCATCTGCCAAATAATGTAAATAACCTTCATTATTCATTAACTGAGAGACCAGTAGAATATCATAATTTAACCTAATTCATATTAAACAATTGATTTGTTCTTATATTTAACATTTGTATTATTTTAAATGGTCGGTGTATAAAGAGAGACGCTGTGTTTGTATATCAGAATCTCAGATAAAGAACACAACGTCCACAACGTTTGTATTGAGATTCATGACGTCATTGGACGAAACAAACGCCCTTCCCATCCCAGAATTCAGTGCGCGGTCCGGGCTGCAGCGCACTGACAAAGAAAGAAGAGGAAAAAAACACAGAAAAAAGAAAGACACGGGTGGGAATTGCTACATATTTCCGCTGCTACATTTTATAGTCGATACAAAGGTAACAGTTATTATTATTCGGTTACTTAATGTAATTAATAGAAAATGTCACAGTTGCGTCTATTCGGGTTAATACGATCATCAGTTTCTGTAAGCTAACCTGTCCCAGCTGCTCGGATCTGGATTAACACACTGTTATGGTAAAATTATCGATTATTAATCGATTATTAATATCCCAGTCTGTTAATAACTTAAATCACGGAGACAATCATCGCGTCCCGGTTTGTTAGCTAGTTGTGCGTTATAGCTAATGTTGGGCGATATACTCGAATTGCTAACTCGATAATAAATATATAAGATGATGATGATGATGATGATGATGATAGATTTAATATGGTAAAAATTGTGTAATTATTCCATATGTGGTTACAGCTCAGGTTATTTAATCGTTTGCATAACAATCTCAACGGATCCAGAAAACAAATGCTGTTTATTCAATAGACTTTTCTTGGTTTATTTATGAATCTCGGCAGGCTGCGGGTTTATTTAAGTTAGAATCGATTCTATAATCCGATTTTTTCTCCTTTTTTTACTCTTAATGTAAAGGTAGAAATGATTGCGGAAAACATCTTACGGTAGTTATGGCTGTAAACATGGTCACGTGACTAGCCACGTGTAGCTGCCAGGCAGAGGTGGGTCGAGTCTCCAACATCTGTCCTCGAGTAGAAGGCACAAGTACTTATAAAAATATTTACTCAAGTAAGAGTTAAAGTAGTAAATAAATGTTTACTCAAGTAAAAGTAAAAAGTATCTGATGGAAAAAAAATACTCCAGTAATCAGTTACTCGTTTCTGCTGGTTTGATTGACAGGAAGTGAAAAAACCCTGAATTTTAAGCTACTTGGCGGGTTTTTACATCCCGTCTCCTCCAAAGTCTCTCTGTTCTGATTCTTTAAAACGGATTAAAGTAAAGTCAGTCTCAGTCCTGTGATGGACATTAACATCACATCACCTGTCATTAACAATCACATCTCAAACACACACACACACACACACACGTGTTTTTCTAACAGTTAGACTCTGTCTTTATTTGCTACCTTTTAAGATCAGCTCCTTTAAAAATATACTTTACTTTAACATGTTATAAGTTCATGCATTATTCAGGTAGAAATAAAATAAACTCCAGTCCCGTGTTGAGTTGGTGTGGATTTTCTACACTTTAGTCAGGCGGCAATAATAAACTTTACTGAGGTGTCCGGATTGTTGTATAAATGCAGGACGTCAGTTTGCTGTTCAGTTTATTTAGTTTTGTGTTTAACGGATATGAAATGTGCGGATGTTTAGAATCAGCGTGTGTGTTTGTAGGTTCAGAAGATGTTTTCTTGTTGCTTGCACGAGTGCGTATATGAGAAAACTTTATGAGGTTTAAGGAGATAGAAACTCTGTAAAATTTAACTAATGAAATGATGGAATAGCAGAAATATTGTTGTACTAATGTTCTTACTTGGGTTTGATTAAGAAGACATTATATTAAAGTCAATATAAAGACAAATATGTTTTTAAAATGTTAAATGAAGGTTTATTTTCAACGTTTAGAATGAATAATGACTGGACTAATAAACACAAATTTAAGAAAATATTATAATTTTTATAAAGTTGGAGTGAAATTTGGGCCGAATAAAAATGTAATAAGTAAGTAATATTTGAGTAAGTAAGAAGAAATTGAGTAAAAAAAAAAAAAACCTCTGTGGAACCAGTTGATGTGATGAATAGACAGACAGACAGACAGACAAACTACGTGGTTTTTTTTAGGTTGGAGCTGGAATTCTTGTATGTCAGTTGTCAGTGGTGTAGGATGGATGGATAAATAGACAGATAGACAGACAGACTAGAGCGATAGGTAGATAGATAAACAGACAGACTAGATAGATAGACAGACAAAATAAGTGGGGTTTTTTGGGGTTGGAGCTGGAATTCTTGTATGTCAGTTGGTGTAGTATTCACCGCCAAATGTAGCAAAGTAAAAAAAAATGTTTTTTGTACTGGAGTAACAGTAAAAGTTCACATCAATAAATATTCTCTCAAAGTAAAAGTTACCCAAAAAATTACTCAAGTAAATGTAACTGGTTACTACCCACATCCGCTGCCAGGCTTCTGAGGACAGGGGTTTGATGAAGGCGTTCTGGCGTCATGCAAAATCTTTAGGAAAAGTTTAAAGGCTGTTTGGTTTTATTTATTTCTACAATAATACGTCTAGACAGTTTTTTGTCTACATTTTCCTTGTCCTTACACTTGGTTATTTTAAACACACTTCTACTGGAAAGAATGAGCAGAACATTCACAGGAAAACAATAACTAACCTAAATAACCGACCCAGCGAGTGGTGGTAGATTAGTGGTGAAGGTCTGAAGTCGTCTGCATGGCCAGTGATTTACAGTGCTGTGCTTCAGCGCCACCTTTGGTTAATCAATGCCGTCGCCATAAATTCCTCTCCAAACTCACACCGCTTCACTCCACTCACACACTTCGGTTGGATACAACACCTCTCACCCGCTGCATCAGACCGTGGAGGCTACGAGCAGCTCCTTCAGTAGCAGACTGTAACCCCCCTTCGTGTAGGAAGGCGCGGTTCCGCAGGTCTTTCATACCCACCGCTGTTAGACTGCACAACTCAACAGTCGAACTACAGACGCACATAACTGACTGTAAATACTTTAGATTTTTAATAATGTTTATCGTAAATTGTTTTTATTTCTCACAATTTGCACTTTTCTATTGCACATTTTTTCTATTTTCCTATTTGCACGTAATTGTTTCTGTATCTGAGCCACACATGAATTTAATTGCCCCACTGTGGGATCAATAAAGATTATCTTATCTACAAGGTGTTTCAGTTACTACAGCGCCCTCTCTTGGCTAATAAAAGTGTGCAATAGTTGCGGTTGGATGCAACGATCACGGTTATGTTATTTGCTGAATTAATAATTGTGACGGTTAGTAATGTTAGAAGTTGCATTGGTTCATTAATACCTGATTCACTCTCCCTCTGTTTTTCAGGCCTATCGTGATGCTGCAGAGGAATTAAGTGAAGCAGGCTGGCTGATGTTTAAGCGAGACTCCGCACACTCTGAGTCAGAAAGCGAGTATAAGCTGAAGGGTTTGGTTTGCTCAGTCTGTGCCAATGCAGCAGCACAGCCGGCAGCCCGACCTAGTGGAAGGAAGACTTCCAGTGTTTGTGTTCCCAACCGAGCTGTTTTTTTATGCAGATGAGCAGGCCTCACACAAGCAGGTGCTAACCCTCTACAACCCATACGAGTTTGCACTCAAGTTCAAAGGTAAGAACAACACAAGGACAACAAAGCCTGTTACAACTGAAGCGCTCGTCTAACCACTCGTCTGTTGTGTCCTTTCAGTTCTGTGCACGGCACCGAATAAGTACGCGGTAGTGGACGCCACTGGTGCTGTGAAACCACAATGCTGTGTAGACATGTAAGCTACAGTACTTTCTTATCTGCCACATCCACGTCCACCCACAGTCCAGATTTCGCTGATCCACCATTTTATTCTTTATTTTACATATTAAACATAACATTACCTTATAAAGTGAATACAGTGATACCCTGTGAGTTGAGGGTCAGAGCACAGGGTCAGATATGATACAGCGCCCCCTGGAGCAGGAAGGGTTAAGGGTCTTTCTCAAGAACCCAACAGTGCCTTGCTGGCAGTGGTGGGTCTTGAATCCGGGTCTTCCTGGTCTTCAGATCAGCAGCTTAACCATTGAGCCACCACTGCCCTGCTGTTGGGAAGAAACCTTGAGCGGGGCGACCCACCATATCTGGGTGACAGCAGTGTGTGTGTGTGATTATTAATGTTCAGAAGCTTTAAGCAACTGATAAATCAACAAAGTTCTAAAAGCACAAGTTCAATTCCAATTTCCTCCCACTGAAGACATTAAACATCCGAGGTTGCAAATCCAATTAGGAGATGCAGTCAGGGACACTGGAAGCTCAAGAGCAGCATGTATAGCTGGACAGAAAAAGAAAAAGAGACAGAGAGGGAGACAGAGAGGGAGACAGAGAGGGAGACAGAGAGGGAGACAGAGAGGGAGACAGAGAGGGAGAAAAGAATGGAAAGAAGGAAAGAAAGAGGGAGAGGAATCCAGAAAGAAAGAAAAAGAAAAGGAAGAAGAGAAATATAGAAAAAAAGAGAAAGACAGAGAAAAGCCAGAAATGATAGAAAGAAAGAATAATTCTGTATGTTTCTGATACTATAATGAGTGATGTTGCTCGTGTGCAGGCGGGGACACAGGCAGAGACATGGGCAGGACTAGAGGGAGACAGTCAGAAGGTGACACAGACATGAGGAATTCCTTAAACATCAGGCGGATCGTTCAGCTTACAGTGTCATAAAAAAAAAAAAAAAACACTCAATAACATCTGAACAATGTTGGAAGTGTAAGTACAGCCCGCAGTCTGAGTCAGATGCTAGAATGGAATCGGTGGACAAAAGAAAGTCCACAAACATTAATAAGCACCCACATGCGCGGTTGCACTCCGGCGACTCGGGTTCCATTCCGACTATTATTGCTAAAATCCGGGGTTTTTATTGTTTGGTGATAGAAGTTGAGGACCACACAGATGTTATTAATTAAAACTGCCACTAATTAAAGGTGTGTGTCCACCAAAAACCTCTTCCTTATTGGGGTTTTTTTTCTTCCCCATCACACAGAGTGATCCGGCATCGAGACGTGCGGGCCTGCCACTATGGCGTGATCGATAAGTTCCGGCTGCAGGTGTCTGAGCAGAGTCAGAGGAAAGCTCTGGGCCGGAAAGAGGTGATAGCGACACTGTTGCCTTCAGCAGCTCAGGAGGCGCCTCAGAGCCGCCCTCAGGAGGAGGAACGCAGGATGAAGGAGCAGCTCACTGACAGCTTGTTCTTTGAGCAGACTGCATTCCAAACAGGTAATAACAATCCGTTACAGACACTTGTGTGGGCTTATGGAGACAGGAAGCATAAACGAGCTTATGTGAGGTGTGTGTGTGTGTGTGTGTGTGTGTGTGTGTGTGTGTGTGTGTGTTGAAAATTCAAATGGATCTATTTTGTTATCCACAACAATTTTCTATTTACTGCTTTAAGATGAACTACATTTATAGCATTAGGCAGACGTTCTTATCCAGAGCGACTTGCATGTTATTTATACAACTGAGCAATTGGGGATTAAGGGCCTTGCTCAGGGGCCCTATCTATCATCCATCCATCCATCCATCCATCCATCCATCCACAAATAAACTAGTTCCACTAATTTTTAAAAAATTGTTTACCCAATTTCTCTCTTCAAAATATTACTTGGTGGTTCTGGAAATGGAACCCAGGATATTCCGATCAGCAATCCAACACCTCACTATCTTCCAATTAGCAGTCCAACACCGTAACCACTGCGCTACCACTTCCAAAAGTGATGTATATACAGTACATAGTAAAGTGTATAAATGCAGGTGCAGCTACAAAAAAATCACAAAAAAGGTGAATATTTTTGGTCGCTCATTTCAGAAAGTGAAACCCACGTGTTATATAGATTTATTACACATAGAGTGAAATATTTCAAGCCTTTATTTCTTAAATGTTTGAGGATTATGGCTTACAGATAATAGAAACCCAAAATTCAGCGTCTCAGAAAATTAGAATATTACATAAGATCCGTTAATAAAAGCATTTTTTTTTTCGACAGAAATTTTAGGCTTCTGAAAAGTCTGTTCATTTCTATACACTCAATGCGGCGTAGCTTAGAGGCAAACAGCCTGTGGCACTGCACAGGTGTAATGGACGCCCAGGTTGCTTTGATAGCAGCCCTCAGGTCATCTGCATTGTTGGGTCTGGTGTCTCTCTCATCTTCCTCCTGGCAATTGATTCTCTATAGGGTTCGGGTCTGGTGAATTTGCTGGCCAATCAAGCACAGTGACAACCGAGGTCATTGAACCTGCTTTTGGTACCTTTGGCAGTGTGGACAGGTGCATCTCCATAAAGCTGGTCAGCAGAAGGAAGCATGAAGTGCTTTTAAAATATAAGGCTGCTCTGACTGCGGACTTCAGAAAAACACAGTGGACCAACACCAGGAGATGACATGGCAGCCCAAAATCATCCCTGACTGTGGAAACTTCACACTGGACTTTAAGCAACATGGATTCTCTGCCTCTCCACTCTTTCTTCAGACTCCGGGACCTTGATTTCCAAATGACATGCAAAAATTTAGTGTCATCTGAAAAGAGGACCATTGAGTAACAGTCCAATTCTTTTTCTCCACAGCCCAGGTAAGCCGCTTCTGACGTGTCTAGGATTCGTCTGTGTGTAGTGACTCTTGACTTGACTTCAGCCTCAGTCCACTCCTTGTGAAGTCCCACAGATTCTTGACTGGATTTTGCCTGTCAATCCTCCGCGGTTTTCCCTTTTTCTGGCAGCCCTTTTTCCTTTCACGCAACTTTCTATGAATCTGATTGGTTACAGCACTCTGTGAACATCCAGCTTCTTCAGCGATGAAATTCGGTGGCTTACCCTCCTCGTGGAGGGTGTCGCTGACTGTCCTATGGACATTTGTCAAGTCAGCAGTCTTCGCCACGATTGTGTATCCTTTGAACCCAGACTGAGAGACCATTTAAAGGCTCAGGAAACCTTTGCAGGGGGTAATTAAGGTGTGTGACATCATGACTTTCCAATACTGAACTTTTTGCAATATCCTTTCTGAGACACTGAATTTTGGGTTTGTAAGCTATAATCTGTAAACTATAGTCATTAAAACTTCAAGAATTAAAGGCTTGAAATATTTCACTCTATGTGGATCTATATAACACGTGGGATTCACTTTCTGAAATGAGGGACAAGAAAATATTTATGTATATATAATAATCTAGGATTTCTTTCAAATTCTATAATCAAAAATGTAGTAGTAGTTGGATAAAGTCCATGTCGGTCTCGACAGATTCCAACGTTCTCTACCAGCTGATATTATGTGATGTAAGACAAACAGACGTCCTCTTACTAATGAGCAGACAGCACAAAATAACAGCTGTTTAAAATATTCCATGATTAATGCTGGCATAAAAACACAACAGACTGCAAACTCAGACTCAGCGAAAAAAATCCACAAGAGGAAATACAGCTTTTTCTTATAAAACACGTCACCTGATCAAACTCAAAGCAAAGAATTCAACAGAAACGAGATTAAGACAACGAGAACATTTACGGCTTTTTGGGAGACGCCCTCATCCAGTGCAACATTTCTCATCATCTCTTTTATACAACTAAGCAATTAGGGGTTAAGCGCTTTTAACACCTTAAACGCTGTGCTACCACTTCCATGCTTTACTGCCACAAAAGAGCTGTATTAATGTACAAAAGGGCTTTTATCAAAAGAAACAAAACCATGTCCGGATTTCGGGTCCCAGGTGTCCCTCGTCTTTGTGCACTGAATCCCTTAAGACAGCCTTAAGGTTTGCTGTAACTGTGTGGGATAAACTGGTGGTTTGGTTTCCTGCACTTTAGATGTTGAAAATCCAATTAGGAACGCTGGAAGCTCAGGAGTCGCATGTATAGCTACACAGATAGAGAGGAAAAGAAATGGGGGGGGATAGAGGAGGGGAGAGAGAGAGAGAGAGAGAGAGAGGAATGTGAGGAAAAAGAGGAAACAGAGACTGAAATAAAGAAAGAGAAAGAAAAGAGAGGAAGAGAAAAAAGAAAGAAAAGAGAAAAGAATGAAATAAAAAAGAAAGAGGAAGGAGGGAAGGAAGAATGAAAGAAAAAAAAGAACGAGAGAAAGGGAGTGAAACAGAAAGACAAAAAGACAGAGAAAATCGAGAAAGAAAGAAAGACAAAAAGAAAAAGGGAGGGGACAGAAAGAAAGACAGAGATTCGGGAGCAGTGAAGAGCTGTAATGATTTGGAAACTGTTTTTTGATTGGTTGTTGTGTTTCAGAGAGTCGCACAGCATCCGGAGGCCCCAGTCTGCTAACCGTTCTATTGGGCCTGGTGTGTATGGCAGCCCTTATGCTCCCCACTCTGGGGGAGCAGGAAACCACAGTGCCTGTCTACCTCCACTTAAGTGTTAATAAGAAACTGGTAGCTGCTTACGTTCTAGGTGAGTTTCTCCACCAGCTCTTACACAGTCGGCTTTTTCCTTAAACCCGTAAAAAAACACAATCGTTGATTTGTGTGTGAATTGTTTGTCCACGCAGGTCTTCTAACAATGGTTATCCTCCGCACATGAAGTGGCAGACGGATGAATTTCTACACACAGGAAATGAAGAACTGATATTTGCACAACTACAGAAGTTGTGTGTGTGTGTGTGTGTGTGTGCGCGTGTGTGTGTGTGGGGACTTACTGCTTAAATGACATTATAATCATGTCATGAAGATGCAAACATCATGGGGCAAAAGGGAGGGAAGAACTGGCAGTGGACACCCGGAAACGCTGACTGAGCTGGCGACTGAGCCACGCTGACCATCAGGGACGGGGGTGGGGGTGGGGTGTGTGTGCATAACCATGAGGAGTATGTTAAATTAAACGTTTTACTTCATAACCCTGGTGGTGTTTTTGTGATCGTGTACCATAATTACAAATACTAATTTAATTACTCACAATTAACAAGCATTTACAGTTTCGTTCATGGCTACAGGCATGGGCAGTGCCCACCCAAATGTCTGTCTTGCCCACCCAATAAAAAATTTGGTAAAAACAGCGGGATACAAATATACTGTATATTCTTTTGTATGATTTGTGATTTGATAAAAGCAGTCTAATGCGGGCGCTAGGCATGGGCAAGGGTGGGCTCCAACGTCTGCCTTGCCCACCCAATCAAAACTGGTATACAAATACATTTTTTATTTCTTTTGTAGGATTTGTGATCGCCGGTCTGTCCAGGATTATAGATTACAGAGAAACAGACACCGACAGTCACACACATCATAAAGCGGGGAAATATTTGCCTCCGGATGCAATGCATCGATTTTTGGTGCCTTTGAAAAAAGCCTGTTAGAGACTAAAGCATCAGTGACTGTAAATCCATCAATCCCCAGATCCCGTGTCAGCAAACAATCCCGACTCCTAATAATAAACTCCTACATAAAACTAGATCAATCTATCTATATCCATCTATCCATCACTCTAGTCTATCTATCTAGTTTATCCCTCTATTGCTCTGGTCTATTTATCGCGCTAAACTATCTATCCATCACTCTAGTCTATCTATCTAGTTTTATCCATCTATTCTTCACGCTGGTCTATCTATCTATTTAGAATTTATATCTTCATACTCTAGTCTATCTATCTGTCCATCTCTTGCTCTGGTCTATTTATCGCTCTAAACTATCTATTCATCACTCTAGTTTATTCATCTGTCTATCCACACAACTAGTTTCTCAGATTTTTTTAACATTTTCTTAGTTTCTCTCTTCAAAATTTTATTTTTATTTGGCCCAAATTTCACTTCAACTTTAAAAAGATAATAATATTGCCCGAGTTTGTGTTCATTAGTCCAGTCAGGACCCCCTGTTGGGAACCTAGAAACCGTTTAAGTCTGTAGACTAAAAAAAACCCAAACTTAAATGCTGATTCCTAAAAAGTGACTATCAGTTTCTAAAATTAACACTAGCTTTTTGTTTCAAGTCTGGTAGAAAAATGTTCAATTTTAGCGAAGGGCTTAAAAAGACCGTTCTTACACAAGCCTGGACTCTTTAATGAGAAGTTGGAAACCAGAGCGATGTCTGTTGAAACAGTGTGTAGATCTAGCAGTACTGTGTTCCGTTAAAGAACCTCCTCAGGAACACAAACACACATGACCTGTGCTGCAATGTAAAAACGTCCATACCAAAGACTTGCCAGACAAATAATTTATTTTGTAATCTGAAGATCATTGGATAAAGAGGGACAAAAAGGATTTGTCCATTTAGAGCGGAGCCTAACAAAGCACTCGACACCCAAGCGTAAAGTCCACAGGACAAAAAAAAATAATAATAAAAACTAATTAATAAAGCAAATCACATCAACTGTCAATACAGTAACAGCAAAACGACTTACATGACCCAACTTACTGCTTCTGTTCCTCACTGCAAAAAACAAAACCCCCAGACATTCAGAGAGAGAAAGGATGGACGGTTTTACTTCAGCCATATCTCCAATATGGGGCAATAAAACCAGACAGTTAATTTCATTTCCATAAAAAAACAGAAATATACAATCATTTTCTCGCTTGCAAATGAGAACAAAAGTTATAATGCATCGTTCTCCGAGGAAATAAAGCCGCTTCATTTCTTCTCATGGCAATCTTTTTTTTTTTTATAGGAAGAAAAAAAAAAAAAAAAATTCATAAAACCATTTACAAAACAAAAAAAAAACGAAACAACTTGCAGGTACAGTTTTACATCTCTCTTATTTACAGACCTGTAATGGCACAATACTTTCATGAATCAGTAGATGATCGTCACACGTCTCCATCAGCAGCGGCTTACACACTTCTATTATTCTAAACTGCTCCTGGGAACTTCTCTATTCAAAAGTTCAGCTGAAGTTCAATACATGCAAAAATATATATATATATATATTCATTGAACATAAATAACTCCATTGTTTAGGGGCGGTACTGTTGCACAGCCATATTCCAAAAGACAAGAGAAAACGGGAGAAGCCACCACACACAGTGAAGTGTCGTAGACTGGTAGACCTGCAGATAAACACCAACCCCAGGCTGTTAAATGTGCTGTAGTGTTCAAATCCTGGCTTTAGTGGTACACGTCCCCATTTAACAGCATTCGATCGCCACATGCTCGGATTCTTAAATAGCAGATGGCGACTGTCAACTCCATTCCAAAAAAAACCCAAACGTTTTAACCAAGCACCCGGAGCAACAAATGGGCTCTAATCGGCGTCGTTGCCGCCTCCTTCCGTCCGCATGAATAACGAAAGGTTGATCTTTCTACACTTGACCAAAGGCTGATTCAAAGTCAGTTGTAAATTAGCGGTTAACTGCACAAGCACTGCGCTCACATCGACCCCCAACGCGGATTCAAACGACGAGCTAACAGCTAATCAGAATGTACATACAGACTTAAAAAAAAGCTGGAACCCGAAATAAAATACATTCTTTCACGCAATACCTGCTAGAGTAAATAAAGATCTATAGTAGAGGAACTGGGAACACAATAGTACTGTAGTACTGTGGGGGGGTCAGGGACACGTCGCTCTTTAAGAGCTTTATATTTGTTTTTAGGATTCGTCTTATTTAATAAAACACAAGCTCAAATTCATACAGTACATACCGGCTTCTAAGAATGCTGTTTGTTTTCATTATGAAGCTTCACCCCAAATATTACACCTTTATATAGCAGCTGGTGCAAACAGCATTTACCTGCCCCACCCCCCCTGCCGACTACCCCGATGGGACAGTCCACACAAAACCCCTGCAGGGGTTTGGCTTCTTTTATTACCGAGCTTCCCCCACATTGTCCCACTGAAAGAGCCGAAAATCAAAAGACATGAACAAAAGCACAGTTGGGAGGGAAGGCATGGAGGACAAGCATGAGAAACTCCAGCGTGGCCTGCTCGTGTAATATGATCTGATATGTTGATCACTTGGGTGAAAGATCTTGCAAGGGGGCGAAGGGAGAGTTGCTAGAAGAAGGCGAGACCCCCTCCATCTTAGCTGGAGATCCAGAAGAGGAACCGACACTGCTGAGGCTTCCATCCAGCAGGTCAGGGGATAAACTGTAGGAATAAAGGAAACACACACCTGGTTGATTAATAACTGCAAATAACCAATATTTTATCGGTTTATCCTTCACTGCTTTATACCATTTAGCCCAGAAGTCATAATGCTGATAGAAGATCTCAACATCAAATTTTTCACCATTATCCCCAAAATCAGTTTTAATGTTTTTACACAAGCTTCATCCTTTCAGTAGCTATAGAACCCCACCAAAAAGACACACCATGAGTGGAGTTCGGGCAGGTGAGGGGTCTCCGTGGACAAAATGGTGGTGGTACCCTGGAAAAGTCTCTTTGGCTGGCTTTCTGCTTCCATATCACCTGAAACTAGAAAATGCAATTAGAGTCAATAAATGATATACCGATAATAAAGACGAGCCGGCAAGCTGAACATGCCCTTCTTTAGAAACAGTCTATATAAATAGACCAAAATTCTGTTTATAAATGTATGGTTTGTGGGAAAGAATGAAAAATGTTGTCTCCTCCATTAATATATTATTTCTTTATTTAATGCCATGTCAGTAACTGGGGTCTTCCTCATAGCAAGACAACACAAACTCTACAGAATATATTCTAGAATAATATTCCATTACAAGGTTGCTGTACAAAACTTAAAAACCTTTATTTTTAATCACTGTTAATTTTGTTTACCTGATTATTTTTTAAGTCTTATGATTATTTTTTATGATTATTATATCAAACACTTTAAATCCTTTCTGGTGAAACATTAAATAAATCTTTACAAGAATCGACTTCACAAAATAGTTTTCTGCTTCTTTTCATATCCGGAGAATTTTTTTTGCTCACAAAACATAAATGAAGGTGGATTTTCACCTTTAAGTAAAAAGTTGTGGGTCAGTTCAGCGTGTCTGATACGACATCCTGCCTCTTATTTAATACGTAGCAGTTTATATTGGGTTTAACGTGATCTTTTCACCAATAATGAGACAAGCAAACAAAAAGGATAATATATTAATATATATTTTTAAAAAAAACAACCAAAAAAAAACCCACACTTACCCCTACCGTGCATCTATTACATGAAAAAATTAGGATGGACCTGTATTTTGTTTAAGGACGGGCTACACTATAGAAAAAAAACACCCTGACATTGTGATATTTCTACGATATGAGAAAATCACCAGTGACTCTGGAAAGAATTCATTATTTTAGAATGATTGTGTTGATTTTGTAAGGGAGTAAATCTGTGTAAAATATAACAAGTGGTAGTGGTAGAGAAGTGGTTACGGTGTTGGACTGCTAATTGGAAGATCAGGGTTCGATTCCTGGCACCACCCAAGTTACAAGACAACTTTTAATTGCTCACATGTAAAGTGATAAATGTAAGTCACTCTGGACAAGGACGTCTGTCAAAAACTGTAAATCATAGATAAATACAATAGAACAGAAAGTAAATTTAAAAAAAAAAGGTATTTTTTTGTAGATTTAAAAATTAAATAAAATGTAAGAAATCACACCATCAACCATATAAATTAGGTATAATAAATCTTTGTTAAAGCTGCAAAAATATTTGTTCACTTTAAATCCTAAAAACAATGTGCAAATGATAAACTATTTATTGACCTTGCAATTAATTTATAAAACACACGCGTTCTGAACTGTGGTGCAGTCGAATATAATCCTGACTCGACATTGCAAATCCTGCAAAATCAATTCTATTCTATTTGTTTAGCGCTTCTTACAAAGGTTATGGTCACAAAGCAGCTGAACACAAAGTGATAAGATGCAAATGAATCACTATTGCAGATGCACCCACTGCCACGTCGATGCCGAAACGATATTGTGCAGCCTTGTTCTACAGTTTCAGTAGGTCTCAGCACGTGCACACTCGACATGTGGTTTAGCGTGCCATAAATTTGTAGCCTCTAAATATTCACCACAATATCCTCGCACAAAAGGTACAGCACAACCGCCAACCGTCCCATTTTGTACACAAGCCAAGACAACTTAACCTGATGATGAGAGGGACCAACAAGGTTACAACTGATGAGCCCCTGAGCAAGGGTCTTACCCCCTGATTGCCTAGTTGTATAAATTAAATACATCGCTCTGGATGCCAATGATAAGAGGAACATTGGAAAGGCATCACTTCACTGCAATTATGACTCTAAGGGTTAATTACAGGTCACAGACCGACCTCACAACAGCACTGCGGATTGTCCACAATTTAATTCTGTATGCAAGATAGTGGTTTTACCTTTTCGTTTAATCGGGCCCAAAATGCTGGGTCTAATGCAGTTAATGGGGCTCTGACTCCTCCTACTGAGCACACACACAACAAAATGTTTCAATTTGAACATGTACATCAACGATAATATTTGCAGGTAGTGTTAGCCAATTAGAACAGTGGGTGTTTACCTGAAGCGACGTGTGGGACTGGGGATGGGGCTGGGAGTCAGACCGTTACTGCTCACCAAAATTTGCAGAGACGGAGAAAAGCACTGCTGCTTATCAAAGAAAAAATGTTTGTATAAGCATCCTGATCAACAATATCTGAAAGTAGGTCGACGCAAGAAAACGCGCAGCTCTTTGCTTTGCTATGAAGATCATAATACAGTACCTTCTTTCCGATTCCTCTGGTGGGAGACGGAGCTGGAGACACCGGCACAAAATCGATGCGCTTTGGGGACGATGACGAGGACTTCTCAAAGTCATTGTCGCTCTGGAAAAAAACACCATACACTCCTTCACACCCGTATCGCAAATTAACATAGAAACTTGGGCAGGGGTTATTGTAGGAGTGCTATACTACCAACGCAGTCTGTTCTTGAGAGACTGGTGGCCCTGTTAACTCCATGTTACTCTAGCATGCTGGGGTTTGGTTTTTTTTTACATCCACAATCTCATCAGTGAGGAGAGGCGGACGTGTTGTGGCAGCGAAGCCACTGCATGCAAATTTTATCCTTCATTCATTTACAAATCCTTTGCATTGTTTAAAAAGGTAACTTAAACTGAAATACACAAAGCTTTATTTCCTCAACCACGCATGAGAAACAGAAGACAAATGTGCCCAGAGTCGTGTGGTGTCCAACACTTCGGTCTAAACAATAGAGCGATACTTACCAGACTAAGACTTTCCTCCCATGACTGGCTCATTTGCATGGCTGCCTGCACCTCTCTGATTAAATAGATAAAAAAAAAAAAAAAAAAAAAACCCAAACAAAAAAAACAAAACAAAAAAAAAGATAATCAAATAAAACTGAAATGATAACAAGCATAACAAGACCATAGAGCCAATCTTGCTGATGCCAAGATTTCATCTGTTTAAAAAAATATTGTTATAGTCACCCATAATGAAGATAACAGCATCCGGAAAGCCAGTTATTTACCGTTCATGAGCTGTTTCCCTGTTCATCACATCAACCCCTTCCTCCTACAAAATATTCATACATATCAGCCAATTAGTTCAGCGGTACTAACTATAATAACACCACATCAACTCTGCTGTTGCACTGTAAAGCAATTAAATCTCAACGTTTGTAGACAATTAAATATTAAAAAATACAAGCTTAAACCAATAGAGGCTGAAAAATTATCAAAAGGTTGCATTCACACTGCAGGTTTTATTGCTCAGTTCCTATTTTATGACTATATTCAATTTTTTTTTTTTTTTTTGATGACCTGCTTACATCTTTTTAAGACCGACCCGTAGCCGATATCAGCATTTACACTATAAACGGCAAAACAACCCAATGTTGCCTCTGCATCATATTTAGACAGCAGCAAAACAACCCTTTGGTTAGTCGGAGAACTGCTGAGAAGCAAAGCCTTTTGTGTGTGTGCGCGCGCGTGTGTGTTTCCAATCAACCGCAGCGCACGGTACAGAGGGAGAAGGAAAGAAAAACAAAACAAAAAAACAAAACGCTGTTACTGTCCACCTGAGTTTGACGTCATGCGCCATCGTCGTTTATTCAGTGACGTTTGACTCGCATTAACAGGTGAAAAGCCGATCTGTCTGTTTACACAGCACACGCTAATGTAAGTATTCGATTCAAATCCAATTTATTACCACATACGAATGAGACCTGAATCCGATCTGAAAGTATCGGAATCCATGTGCTTTTTTTCGACAAGGATGACCAAGTTGTTGATGGCTTTAGTGTTTAGTTGTAGTCTTAAAAAAATAAAAAAAATTAAAATGGATGAACAGATGGATGAATTTCAAAATCTTGGATTTTTGTTGAAACGTTATCACGCACCGTTTTTGTTGCAAAATGAAATGCATGGGAAACGCTTGCTGCTTTTGCCAACAACAACAACCAGCAAACAATTCATTTTTTTACAACTAATTAATCGCTAAACCCAGAAAACAGGTAATAAACCATCATAATTACAATTATTTCTCACTAAAATTTTATTATTTTATTGACTAAACAAATCCTTTATAAAACAAATTCAGAAACTTTAAAAAAATAATTTTCACCGACTTTTACTATTTAAAAGTTTAACACTGATAACTGTAATATTTTTTGTATGGTTATTTATTTAACCACTAGTTTTAACCCTCGCCCTCCTCCTCTTACCTGTTTGATTCTTTCCAGTCTGGTGCTCGGGATGCGAACCGGAGAAGACGGAACCTACGGGGGCGTATAAAGAACAATGAGCACAGAAAACTTGGACTCATCCTGTGGAATGAAGCGACTGTATCTGATGCAGTGATACACACCATGTTGGGTCGATTGGCGAGAGTTGTGCTGTTTCGCCTGCTGCGTAATATTTCTCGTTGGAAAACCTGAGAGCCGTCACTATAAAACAGAGAAGAATTGTTATTTAATCGATCAGATAAATGAACCAACGCTAAAAAAAAATACTGTTGAAGATCATGGTGCGAGTTGTTTACTACCAATACAGACTGTTCCCCAAGACTGGTGGCCCTGCTAACTTAGAAAAACACTGGAGTTTTTTTTAGCAAGTCTGTGAATCCAAAAGAATGTTTAATAAACAGCTGTGTAATTTACCCTGGATTTTATTCTTGTGGGAAAACAACAAGATTTAAGGCGTTTATGGTCATCTGCACATTGGAGGTAAACAAGTTTCTCTGTACAATAAAATTCCTTCAGGATAAATAGATCATTATTCTAACTTATATTTGCTGTCCACAGTGAAAAACACACAAATACCAACATCTTCAATATCTGCTTATTCACACTTATTCTGCTGGAGTCTCTGTAAGGGTGAAAGGCAGGAGGGGGACACCCTGGACAGGTCACCAGTCCATCACAGGGCCACACTTACTCGCAATTTAGAATTACCAATCAATCTAACATACATTTGTTTGTACTGTGAGAGGAAACCGGAGAACCCGGAGTAAACCCACGCAAGCACAGGGAGAACACGCAAACTCCACACAGAAAGACCCCTGCAATTTAACCACTGTGCTGAGACAAATACTAACATAATTAAGAAAATAAAACTAAAAAGGTATAAATAAAAAATATAGCAGGGGAAAGTAAAAAGTACAATATAATGTGCAAAAATTGAAAGCAAAATATCAGCTGTAAGTTTAGTTAGAAGATCTTTAAGTTGGTTAAGGTGTGGGACTGCTAATCGGTAGATCGGGGTTCGATTGCACAACCTGGCACCCTAAGTTACCACTATTGGGCCCCTGGGCCAGGCCCTGAACCCGCGATTTCTTATTTGCAGAAAAGAGATAAACATAAGTCGTAAATGTGTCGTAAAATGAACCGGCGACTCAACCTCAGTCCGTTTATCATCGGCTCGCTGTTGGATCGCCTCAAATGTCCGTCTCCATGAAGCAGAGCGGACGGCATGTCCAAGTCCAACTCCATCTTCTCCTGCGCCATCATTGCTTGGTTGTTCACGATGCTTAGAAAATATCCGAATAATAAAGTAGTTTTTTTTGTTCTCTGCTATAAACCTACATCCTTAAAACGCACTTTAAAAGCAGCCAAAGGGAGTCGAACCGCCGCGTTTATTAGCGCATCTCGCCGTTAGCGAAGGGTAACGATTCCTGCCTACAGAGCTGCCAGCTGCATGCATGGCCAGACTAACCTCACAACTCCAGCGGGTGGACCAGAACACAGGTCCATCTTTTACATTAGTTTAAAGAAATATTTTAGTCTTAATCGGGACGAACACACGAATTTCCTCACAGGTTCCGTCCGGTAGAAACGCTTAGCCTGCTTGTTAGCTTAGCTTGTTGCTCCCTCGGACTCCAGAAAGCCTAAATTCGAGTTCCTGCATTTTTTTTTAACTGAAAGTCGGAAACCTTCCACAACCGCTAAACTGTATCTGAAACCACAAAAGTTATTATTAATATTAATATTTAGTGACGGTTTATTCCACAATTAAAGCGCATTAACTTCCAGCTGTTTGAGCTAACAGGCTAACCTGCTTGCCAGGATAGGCTGCTCGTGAAGCGTTAGCATGCAATGCTAACCCGCCAAATGACGTGTTACTGAGCAAACACACAACTTTTTATCATCGTCTTCTATATTTTCATTAAATTTCTCTCTCTACACGTCGGTTTAATCGAACATTAACACAGCGAGTTGCATTAATCGTTTTTAAAGTTACGGCTGTTTATCCCTGTGGAACGCCGCAGTCTTCACCGACCACAACCAAAGCCGTTCCGCCTCTCCTGTTTTCACTGGATAAGCGACAGGTCCGACAGCCAATCAAACAGCTTGCAGGCCGCACGCGTGCGTTTTTGAAAGGGAACCATCCAATGAAATCGCAATGTGGACAGTACTTCCTGAAAAAGGTCTATACGACGTCACACAGTCCCCACCTTAATTTTCGCATGCGTGTGTGCAGCTCTTTGTTGGGAAAGTTGTCTCACAAATGATCCTCCAAAATGCAAGATTGTAAATTAGTATAAATCTGTAAAAAAAATAAAAAAAATCACTGAATCATGAGTAAAATGTAGATTTATATTCTGGCACACACACACACACACACACACACACACACACACATCTAACAGCACCTGTTATAGACAGAATAACTGCCTTGTAGGCCAGTACTGGTAGGCCCAACAGGAATCACAACACAACAGCTGCTAAGCTACATGATATTTAAACACACACATTTAGATTTTTTTTATTTCGGTTCGTGTTATCACATTCGTGCTGAAGCAGTCTGAAACAGTAGAAACACACGACTGTAAAATATCAAGCCCATGCTGGGTTTTAAGGCCTTACCTGTCCTGTAGCAAACCCTTTCTCCTCCGGGTTCTTTCCACAGACTGACCAGCTTACTGCAGTTTAAACATGTTCACAATCGGCAGCTTTTCTCCGTCATGTTATTTCACTTTCCCCATTTTACATTCACATTTACAGCGTTTGGCAGATGTTCTTATTCAGAGCTTATTTCATTTATACAACCTAACAATTGGCGGGGAAGTGGTGGCTCATGGTTAAGCTGTTGGACTACTGAAGATTGTAGGTTCGATTCGATTCCCAGCTCCACCAAGGCACCACTGCTGGGCCCCTGAGCAAGGCTCTTAACCCCCAATTGCTTAGTTGTATAAATAACACAAATGTAAGTCGCTCTGGATAAGGGCGTCTGCCAAATGCTGCAAATGTAAATGTGGTCAGGGGCCGAGAAGTGGTAGCTTGGAATGTTGGTGCTGGGAATCATATCATAACCCCGATCTTTCCTGGTTAGCAGTCCACCACCTTAACCACTGCTATACACCTACATCGTTAAACGTCTTGAAGCCCAAAGCGAGTCGAACTGACGCTTTTGTTTGTGCATCTCGCAGTGAGTGAAGGTTCACGATTCCTGCACAGCCAGACGAACCTCACATCACTATTGTGTAAATAATGTAAATGCCTTTATTTTGTCATATAGACTTTTTACAGCATAGTGAAATTCTTTTTTTGCATATCCCATTTTAGTAAGTTGGGGAACACCAAGCTACCACTACTGGGCCCCTGAGCAAGGTCCATAACCATTAAGTGCTCAGTTGTATAAATAAGATAAAGATGTAAGTCGCTCTGGATAAGGACGTCTGCCAAATGTAAGTTGGGGTCAGCTATGATACAGCACCACTGGAGCAGGAAGAGTTAAGGGTCTTGATCAAGGACCCAACAGCAGTTGGCTTGCCGATAGGGGGGCTTGAACCCCGGTGTTTCTGGTCTCCTAATCAGCAACTCAGTGCCTTAACCATTTAAGTCATCACTGTCCCTCGTTGTGTTAACTAAAACATAAGTTCATCTTTTAGATATGTTTTGGGCAGCCTGGTGGTTTAGTGGTTAGCACTGTTGTCTCTCAGCAAGAAGGTCCTGGGTTCAATTCCTGGGCAGGGGTAATTCTGTGTGGAGTTTGCATGTTCTCCCTGTGCTTTTGTGGGTATACTTCAGGTTCTCCTGTTTCCTCCCACAGTTTAAGTGAAATCCAAGTGCAATTGCCATGAAAGTAGCCTTGATGCTGGAGCGGCATTAAAATGGAAGAGATTTTAGAGAATTTTAACCTGAATTAACACACATTCTTACCAATTTCACAGGTTCCCTCCCAATAGCTTGTTAGCTTAGCTTGATGTTCCCTTGTTAGATTCTATAAAGTCCAAGTTCCTGCATTCTTTAAGTGAAACCTTTCCATGGCAAAACTTTAAATTTATATCATTTATACAACTGAACATTTGGGGGTAATCAGGGGCCCAGCAGTGGTAGCTTGGTGGTGCTAAGAATCAAACCCACAATCTCCTGGTTATCAGATCAACACCCTAACCATTGCGCTACTACTACCACAATCATGTTGTCAAGTGCACTAGGATTGATATTCATGTTGTATTCTTTTTTGTTTTCTGTAACAAGGTGCCACAATGCCAACACATTCCATTTACCAATCAGAGGATGGAAAAATGTTGACGGCTCCGATTGGTTAAAAAAACAGTCTTAAACCAATGATCAATCTTCCACTGCTAATATAGTGTAAGTTCCACGGGCGGCGCTACTGATTCTGAAGGCAGATTAGATTAACATGGCAGCACATAGAAACTGAAATCTGATTGGACAAAAAAATCTAACATCCACATCCACGTACTGGAAGCAGTGCAGCGAGAGAAACAAGAGAAAGCTTTTTTTTCTCCATTCTGTCACCGATGGAGTTTTGGTTCTTTGCCGCTGTTGCCTCTGGCTTGCTTATTTGGGGACTCTAAATTTATAGATATCAATTAAATTGAGTGTTTTAATAAATGTTTAATTTAGTGTTTTCTGATTTATTTCTGTAAAGACATTAAACAATCCCGACTGTTAAAAGCGCTATAGAAATAAAGGTGACTTGACTTGATCAAACTGTTGGGAATAAATTAATAAAATGTGATGGAACCGTTATTGTTGAGGCAGCAGAGAAGGACTTACTGACCCTGACTGCACACCACTGCTTATCTCTCAATCACTTCAGAAGACATCCTGATGAAACCCTTTTTTTAGGAATTACTGTCCCACATCTAGCGGAGATCAAACCTGAGGAAACGAGTAGAATTGGGTTAGAATCTGTTCAGTATATATTTAAAATAGAAAAGGATAAAAATAAATAATTTTAAGAACAAAATGTGGTTGGAAAAACATGTAAATGATCACGACTGGAGATCTCTGATGTGGTAAAATCATTAAAAAAAGCAATAGAACTCATGTCTGTGTTTAAGAGTGTAAGTAAAGGGTTAACGTGTTGGACTACCAACCTGAAGATTGTGGGTTTGATTCCCAGCTCCACCAAGCCACCACTGTTGGGCCCCTGAGCAAGGCCCTTGACCCCTAATTTCTCAGTTGTATGAGATAAATGTAAGTTGCTCTGGATAAGGACGTCTGCCAAATGCTGTAAATGCCTTTATTTTGTCACATTTACTTTTTTACAGTACAGTAAAATTCTTTTTTTCTTCTCATATCCCATCTTAGTAAGTTGGGGGTCAGAGCGCAGGGTCAGCTATGATACAGCGCCCCTGGAGCAGAAAGGGTGGTGGGGGCTTAAACCCAGGTCTTCCAATTAGCAACTCAACGCTTTAACCATTTGAGCCACCACTGCACCTCTTGCGTTCTTGTCAGAAGGTCTCAGAGGGTTAAACAGATTAAACAGCTGTTTAGCCTTAAGAAAATCAGTTATCAGTGAAGCTAATCAGTTTTTCTGGCCAGGCAAAGAACTCAATGCACAAAACACAGACTGATTAAAGGGCTGAAGCTTTGGGAAAGTAGTGGTGGTAGTGCAGTGGTTAAGGTGTTGGCAAGGCGGCCTGTGGTATAGGTGATATAGGCAGTTGCCTAGGGCACAAAATGTCTGTGTGTGTGTGTGGGGGGGGGGGGGGGTGGGGTGTTGTTGTTTTTTTTTTTTTAGAAGTGCGACAGCTTGTGACCATTGTGCGTTTCTTGCACCTAGATATAAAGCAAAAAGATTTTTGGCAGTTAACATAATTTTAGTATTGATTTTAAGCTAGAACAAACCCGAATTTTAGCTCGCAACTCGAAGCAAAATATCTGCCAAAAGACGACTCGTATCTCGAAAAACTCGCTAGTTGGGACACTCGTAAGTCACCGTACCGCTGTATATGACTGTAAGGTCCTGTTGGACTAATTGAACCATGCGCATCTGCATCAGGACAGGACGTCACTATAACGCATTAATTATGCATGCGCATACAGTTACCATATATATTAGTTTAGAAATCATGCGTGTGTTTGTGTGTGTAAGCGGTGGTAGTGGTGGTGGTAGTGGGGGCGTTGAATAAGGAGGAGAAAATCTACAATCTGTTTGGACTGCTAATTGGAAGATTGTGGGTTCGATTCCCAGCACTATTGAGTTGGGCCCCTGAGCAAGGCCCCTAACCCTGAATTGCTCAGATGTATAAAAGAGATAAATGTAAGTATGTTACGAATGTAAACTGGTTTTTTTTTTTTTTCTTGCACAAATCAGTGGAGAGAAAATGGAAAGAAAAGAATCACTTGATGTTATCTTACACACTGGAGTGGATCAGTGTGTGTAGTAAGAGGGTGGCCGCTGGGCTTCACTCCTCCCTCTCCAGTGTGTGTGTGTGTGTGTGTGTGTGTGTGTGTGTGTGTGTGTGTGTGTGTGTGTGTGTGTGTGTGTGTGTGTGTGTGTGAGAGAGAGAGAGGGCTGCAGCGGCACTCAGGCTCCCACAAAGCTTTGCAGGAGACCCGAGCAACCAAATTTCATAGTTTTTTTTTTGCGTTTCGGCGCCATTTTCGACTGGACTGGAGGTAAGTTTCGGAATTTTAGCGTCATTTCCCCCTGATTTCTGCCCTGATCTCCGGGCCTGTCAGTGAACCTGCGCGATTATAAACTGCGGATTTGTTTAAGTGTGTTTTTGGAAGAGATTTCCATTGTGTTGCTTTCGGTGTTTCCTGGCAGTAAAAGGTGGAGTTTTCCTCAGTGGTTATAATAATAATAATAATAATAATAATAATAATAATAATAATAATAATAATAATATACGTTTTCCTTATACTCTCAGAAAAGTTTTTCTTTTATGATGTGTTTTAATATTAGTATTTTCTGTCTGACTGTTAATACTATACTATACTACTATAATTAGAATATTATCCTGGACTACATACAAAAAAATATCCCGGGATAAATACATACATTAATACATCATAACCAGGGGGTGTGTAAATACACACTTTATATGTATGACGTGTTTAATTACCTTAAGAAAACTTTAGAAAGTAAGTTGTAGTTGCTGAAGAAGCAAAAATCGCCATTGATTTGTCAACAGCACAGCATGTACAGACTTGTTTCTGTCGTCCATGAAGATTATTTCTATAACAGAATAAACAGAAAATCAGAAAGAGTTTTATTGCCAACAAGGAAGTTGTTTTGGTGTCCGAATCTTTTAAAGAAAGATAATAATAATAATAATAATAATAATAATAATAATAATAATAGTAAATAAAATAGAGTAAAAGGTTATTGCACATTTTTATATGAAAAATAAATAGAGTTATTGTACAAAAAAGTAGACAGAATTTTTATTTTTATTGAAGCGCGTGAAACATGTTAATATAATAAAAAATTGAAGAAAACAGTGTATATTTTAAGGTCAGTCTGTTTATTGTTATAGACTGTGTGAATTAGTTTGCACGCTTCTTTCTCCCCTTTGCGCGGTTATTTATGCGGCAGTTTATTCGTTTATTAGTTTAGTGTTTTAACTGTGTTATTATTTATATCCGTTAGTTAAAATGCTTCTGCGTTGATCAGATTCCTGATTTCAGTGTGTTTTTCTCAGGAAACACATTTCCCCATTTGCTCATGGCAAGCTGAGGCCTGTCCTGCGACCTAAGCCACCGGATTCCCCTGCTATTCGCTCCAATTCCTGTAGAGGGCACTCTTCTCCCAATCGCTACTTTTATTATTATCGAGAGCGCTATATTTCTATTTACCCCTCCTCTCTCTCTCTCTCTCTTACTTTTCTTTATTTCTTTCCTTCTCTTTCTCCTGCTCTCTCTTTTTCTTTCTTACACTCTTTTGCTTTCTCTGTCTCTTTCTCTCTTATACTCTTTTTCACTCTCTTATACTCCTCTCTCTCTCTCTTTTATACTCTTTCACCCTCTTACACTCTCCCTTTCGCCTTTTCTCTATCAATCTCTCTCTCTCTCTTTTTTTACTATTTATCTCTTTCTTTCTCTTGCTCCTTTTTTCTCTTTCTTACACTCTCTTGCTTTCTTTATCCCTCTCTTTTCTATATTCTTTCTCTTTCTCTTACACTCTAGTTCACTCCTCTCTCTTCCTTTCTCACTCTCTCGCTCTCTCTTATACTCCTTCTCTCTCTTTCTCTTTTATACTCTTTCACTTTCTTCCTACACTCTTTCGCTTTTTCTCTCTCTCTCTCTCTCTCCTCTCTCTCTCTCTCTCTCTCTCTCTCTCTCTCTCTCTCTCTTACAAGGTTATTTTGCCCCTGAGGCACCAGTGACCGGTTTCCTGCCATTTTCTTCAGGTTCAAGGATGGACTGGGTTTCTCTCTGCTCCGCTGACCCAAAGCTACAGTTTACATCACATTTGATCATTAAAATCTGCTGTAATTAACAATAACATGTGGTGTCCCCCAGATGAGGACGGGTTCTCTATTGAATCTGGTTCCTCTCAGGTTTCTTCCTCCTTCATCTCAGGGAGTTTTTTCTTTGTCACAGTCGCCTCCGGTTTGTTCATTAGGGACAAACTTACACTTTTCACTGTTACTGCATTCTGTCTAAAGCTGCTGTGAGACAATGTCCAAAGTGCAGAACAAATAAAATTCGTCTCAGTCGAATGATTAAATATTCTTTTCATCCGTAAACATTTTATGCCTCAGATTTCCTGGACCGCCGTTTTCAGTCCGTGCTTCAGGTTTCTTTTTTTTACGCTGGGAGCTTTAGTAGCAGCACATCATGGTTTGTAGTGATTACGGTGATGCAGATCATGAGGAGCTGCTGGTAAAATTCCAGCCCTTTCTCCAGTCCCACTAACTCAACACACTCCTGCTTACACACAGTTGTGTTCAACTTGAAGCTTTAAATCAGGGGTGTCCAGACTGGTGTCCAAACTGGTGTCCTGCCGAGTTTAGCTCCAACCCTTATCAAACACACCAACTAATCAAGCTGTTGCCAGGTTTACTTGTAACCTACAGGTAGGTGTGTTAAGCAAGTTGGAGCTACACTCTGCAGGACACCAGGACCTCCAGGACTGAGATTGGACACTCCTGCTTTAATGTGTGTAGGTGTTGTTAGTATAGCAGAACATTGAAACTGGACTTGGATGTTGTGGGATATCCGGTGTAACTGTTCTGCTCGAGAAACGCCGGTCTGTATAAACCAGGTCTCAACAATGCTATTAAATTAAATTAAATTAAATTTAAAAAGGTTTGGTGTGTTTGTACTTTGTATATTAAGTACTTTAATGCTCAATAAAATCCAACTGAAAATGTTACAGGTGTGTGATAAATGTGTTGATTTACTGTACTACATTCTTAATTTCAACCTAAAAAAGAATTTCCAGGTGGACGTGATCCTGAATCAGCATTTCAATCAACCAATCATAACCATCTGATGTCATCAGTGTGTGTCGATTAAACCAACCTCAATGCATTTGTTAGATCTTTTTTCACTTTTTTGTCCACAGTCAACTAAAAACGTTATTAAATACTGAAAAATATTGTCTAAAATTCATTGATTCTGGATTGATTTCCTGATACTGACGATTCCTGGATTAACATTAAATCCCAACATGAAATTAAGACTATAAACGATTTTAAAATAATTGCTGATAATCAGGAAACAACATTAGTGAATTTAGACTGTATTAATTCTAATGATCCAAAATAAACATTAATGAATTGATTCACTGAATCATAAACAATCACTAACGAACAACTGAGTGTGAAATGTTGTGAAATGGTGAACCTGTAGAACCGCAACAGAGCAACATTCATACTATAAAACATACTTTAACATTATTACATTAATTCACAACCTGTAAACATTTAACAATCACTGACTGATTTTTATAACCATAAATTTATAACCAAAAGAATATTATATACATTTACTTTATATTTATACACACACTGAAATACATTTTACTGCACACACACACACACACACACCTATTTTTGGTCCTGAAGCTGAGGGAAATGTTCACACATTAACTAAACTGCACACACATTTATTCATTCATCTTTTATACCCGCTTATTCCCTAATTCGGGGTCACAGGGATCTTCTGGAGTCTATCCCAGCCGTCTCTGAAAGGGTGAAAGACAGGGGGGGGACACTCTGGACAGGTTGCCAGTCCATCACAGAGCCACACACACACACACTCCTACGGGCAATTTAGAATCACCAATCAACCAAACGCATGTTTTTAGACTGTAGGAGGAGGAAACCGGAGAACCCGGAGTAAACACACACAAGCACAGGGAGAACATACAAACTCCACACAGAAAGACCACTGCAGGGGAATCGAACCCGGGACCTTCTTACTGTGAGGCAACAAACACTAAGCCACCATGCTGCCCCTGCACATACAGTATCCAATTGTTCAGTACAGCATGGGATGTATTACAGATGTCATTCGAGGAATTTCATTTTTGTTTATTTAATAAATATATTTATAATATAACATATTTTTGTTTACAAGAAAGGAAATGGATTGAGGCGGGTTTGGGGTTTGGTCGGCACACACTGATGACATCAGACGGTTATGATTGGTTAATTGAAATGTTGATCCAGGATCACATCCTATTTATATTTATAAAATCACGTCCACCAGATTTTCACTAGAATTCTCCACTAATTCGATCAGTGAACTTATTCCTGTATTATTGATATTATAGTCCAGGTTTTATGTTATATTATCATAGCATCTTATTTCAAAGAGACTAATAAACCGTAGAGAGTTTTTAAAGAATATCCTGTTCTAATTCCGAAGAAGTTTCCGGATCAGCTTGCATGGCGTAATGTTAATTCGGACACCACTCGGACCATCTGTGCACCATATGACACGCCAGAATACCTCGACTGTAATGTTCAGGGTTTTTTGGGTTTTTATGTTTTGTTATTGTTCATGTTTTATGTTGATTAATGTTTATTGTTGATTGTCTAGGCTAAGCTATGCTAGCTAGCTCAGCTATGCTAGCTAAGCTAGCCTAGGCAGTTTGTTTTGTTTACTTCCTGGTTTGTCTTATTGTCATGTGATTCTCGTTGTCCTTTTGTCTTGTTTTAGTGTGTTGTTTTTTTATGTATTGTGTTCAGGTGTGTCTTGTTCAGGTAATGTGTTTAGTGTGTGCTGATATACCCCCTTGTATCCTCCTGTCTTTGTGGTTTGTTGCTTTCTCTACCACTTTGGTGAGTCAATGTTCATGCTAATGGTCATGTTACGTCAAGTAGGTTTGCTGTTTTGGTTTATTAGTTATCACTTGTAAATAAACTGCACCCTGGGTTCGTAATATACATCTCGCCTTAATGGAGTCACTTACAGTGGCGATCTGATTCTTAAAAGAAGCCCGAATGTAGAAAGACAAAAGCTGTTTCAGATTTTAATGAAACACTAATTCAATGTCATCTCACATTTTACATTCATATCGATCATTTTAACATCATTTACAAGCCCGTCTGATACAGTGGTCCAATTACATGTACTAATGATCTGTTTGCTCGATGACTTGGATGTTGCTTTGGACTGATACATGTGAAATCCACACACACCTAATTGAAATAATGAATGATTGTTTAATAGTCATGTGATTAATGTGATTAACCTTAAAGGCTAACGTACAAACTGGTACATTATGTTGCTAAAAACTGCAAATACATAAAGCGCAGCTTCCATTATCCCTTTATCATATTTTTATTACAGGAAATGAAGGTTTTTTTGTGACTACATGATTCAACATATAAAGGCACCAATTAGGTAACAATTGACTTCCTTTCCATAAAAATGGTCAAATATGCATACGGAATACTGAGTTATCTGTAATAGGTCATAAAAATAAAAAAGAATAATAACCCTAGGACATTTTGGATCAATGGTACAGCTGCTCAAGTTAAAATAAAAAACCAAATTTGATTATATGCATCATGGCTTATAGTGTAAATGTTTGCCCAAAAATTCATTTTTGTTCAATAAGCAAATATATTAATAAAAAAACACGATCCAATTAAGATCTTGTTAATTTTGGCTGAAAGCGTTTGTCAGGAAGTCAATACAGCGGTATGTTGACTTACGAGTGTCCCAACTAACGAGTCGTCTCTCGGCTGTTTTTGTTGCTAAAATTTGAGTTACGAGCTTCAGACCCCCAACCGCTAGTTAGCGTAGCAAACGCCACAGTGAACGCCGTAACATCCGCCCAGCATCCCGTGTCTCACTCGATAGCTAGTCAGACATGCGCGTTAGCAAGTGGAGTCGTCTGATCTCCAAGGTAAATGCTGTACATTATACTTAATAAAACCAGTTTATTCCAGTACATCCTATTGTATTGTTTTTATACATTATTCGTTATTTATACATTTATTTTTCTTATTTAAAAATTGCGGTGTTTTTTAGGGACCCAAAACGGATTAATGGCTTTTTAATTCATTTCAATGGGAAAGTTTGATTTGACACATGAGTAATTTTAAGTTATGAGCTCCGTCACAGAACCAATTAAACTCGTAAGTCAAGGCACCGCTGTATAAAACAATAAAAAAAAAAAAAAAAAAATGAATAAATTAAAGATATTTACTGCTATATATAGATCGATATTTTATATTTGAATACATCTGTGTTTCAGCGTCATCAGTCTGAGCCATCATGCTTTAAGTGAAACCACGACTTTCGGTACTTTAAGCTCCTGGAGAAAAGGAGCTGGATTAATCTGAGGCCTTCAAAATTACAAAGCAGATGTAAAAAAATAAAAAAATAAATCAATAAAAATTATGCACAACTAGAAGGGGTGAAGTGTGTAGACCACCTCAAGCTTTGTATTTCTCTTTTCCCGTTTCACTGATGACACAGATATGCTGGAAGATCAGAAGAACACAAGGAAACACTCAGTATGAAAATTAGCATCATTAAAACATTTGCTAATAAACAATTCACAAAAAACCAAAAACTCACATTTAAATCTCTAAAGTACTCGTTGTAATCTAATGCGTATCCCACCACAAATTTGTCTGGGACTTCAAATCCTACAACTAGGAAAGAAGGAGAGAGAAAATGAATGAGTAAAACTATCGAAATGTTATTCGTTATGAAGTGGAAAAAGTTGAGAATGAGAAAAATGTTCTTTAAACATACAGATAATGTAAAAATAAATAAATAAACCAACAGTATCGGCTGTAGATTAGTCGACTTACAGTCAGGTCTGTAGCCAACACTCCTCGGTGTCCTCTTTACAAGTAAACTAATAAAATATAAAATAATTCATAGTGAAGATAAAATATTCAGTAAAATTATACAATAAAACAGTTTAATAAACAGACAAAATAATCAAATTATTTATAAAACTCCTTTTATAACTCACAAAAACCTTTTAGGTGCCTGATTACGCTCAAATATTAAAATATTCTTAATATAAATCAGAAGTTTTCAAACTTTTTTGGTCAGACAAACAACTGTGACCAAATAATTTACTTAAAGAGATTTTAGGGTTAATATTTCAGTAATTTAATAACACATTTACATGTTTATCTGAAAAAACATTGATTATTTATCCTTTTTAAAGTTTTAATTAGTGGTATTTATTGTTATTACACATTTAAACATATAAAAGTTCATATTAGTACAACGCAAATGCGGTTTTCTGATATTGCATCCGTTGTCACATGACACAAAATGTATATTTTAGCTAATAAGATTTTATTTAGATTTTTGTATTTCAATATAATATAACCTACTATTTGTTTATTTTATTCATTTTTTTAAAGTAATTATAATTTAATTATCTGCTTGGCATCGATTCACGAACCCCCTGCAATTCCATTGTAAACCACCAGGGGTTCTCGAACCCCAGTTTGGGAATTTCCTCATCTCTCTTCTTACCTGGCCACCTTGACCATTTTTGGATTGTACTGCTTCAGAAGTTCTAACAAGGTCTGCATCGTTTTCCCAGTATCAATTATATCCTTAACAACAAAACACAAATCATTAACAAATGTGACGAGCTGCAATAAATTATTTTACGTCCTATAAAATTCATTCCTACCTCCACAATCAGGACATTCTTCCGTGAAAACATAGGGGAGGAACAAAAACAAAGGAAAAAAATGTCAGTACTGTATGCTATCATTTATTCGATCTATTTTTTGTTGTAAACCTTTTGTACTTGTGGACAGGGCCGGCGCGGGCTCTGGTGGCGATTGTAAATTTGCGCCCCCTTATTTAACCCCTAACATACGCAACTTCAATGCGTTTTGGTGACGGAAATTCGTACAAAACTGCCCCTCCAACAATCATTTTGCCCTCTAGGCAACTGCCTATGTGGCCTATGCCACGGGCCCTGTCCTGTAGCACATTCATCATAGCAGCGTAAGTAACAGATGTATGTGTTTGCTTATGTACCTTTCCTGTAAGAGTGGACAGATCATCTCCACCAATCACCTTAATCTCCCCCGTAGACTGGTCATTCTGTTGTTGTTTTAAAGTGTAATAAAGGGCACTTAATGAGGGCAGTTTACAATAGCACCACAGATAAACTTATACAGAAACAAAAAGAAAAAAAAAACACATAGTGTGTCAGAGAGAGAGAATACTCTTATATTTTACACCCTAGATGTGTGACACAGACTTACACTAGGGCTGCACGATATTGGACAAAATCTGGCATTGCGATATTTTGCTTCGATATTAAAAGAATTAAACAGACATCTTGATAGCTCTATATGTCATGTCTATATTACTTAGTATATATATATATATATATATATATATATATATATATATATATATATATATATATATATATATATATATATATAAATACATTAATTAGGGCTGCACGATATTGGAGAAAACAGACATTGTGATATTTTGTTTTTCTGCGATATTCATTGCGATATATGAAAAAAATCACCAGATGACTTAAATAGCTCTGATTGGAAAAAAATGTATTATTATTTTTAAATGTTTTTGTAAGGTAGGGCATCTGATTAAAATATAATACACAAATGATTATCGTAGATAAATACAATAGAATAAAGATATAAATATAATTAACAGTGTTTTATGTTTTTCTGGAGATTCAGGTACAGATTAAAAATTAAATTAAACGTAAAATCACACACTTTTATCGTCTTCGTTGTATAAATTAAGCCCAATTAATCTCTTTAAACTCCACCACTGGGTTTAAGACCCTTAACCCTTCCTGCTCCAGGGGCGCTGTATCATGTGACCCTGCGCTCTGACCCCCAGCTTACTAAGATGTGTGTATGTGAAAAAAGAATTTCACTGCGCTGTAAAGAGGATATGTAAATATTGCAGATACACACATTGCGATATTGACGCTAAAACGATATATCGTACAGCCCTAACTTACAGTATACAGTGTGTTAACCCGGTCTGTGAAAGTGGATGTGGGTTTTTTGTTTTTAACAGAAATAATTTGCATATAAGAATAGTGTTTAAAGTTAAAGTTATTTAAAGAATCTGAAGGGAATCAGTGAAACACTGTCTTTCACCTAAACCTGGTCATTTCATCTGTCTGCTTTCTGTTCTGTATCCTGAGATGATTGTAATTGTGTGTATTTAACAGTTCTTGAGACTTAGTTGTGTGTGTGTGTGTGTGTGTTAAAATGCAAACTAGCCGAGTCTGGCTTCAGCTTCCTGTTTCGATTTTACTTTTAGCTTTTTTTTTAATGCTGATAACATTAATAAAAGTTGTACAGGCGTCTGTAGTTTTGAGGAAATATTAAATTATTAAAGAATAATCATTCTTTAATAAGAAAATTTATTTAAAATTTAATTCACATCATTTATATCATTTATTAAAAAGAAAATTATTAATAAGAAAATTAAAAATGAATTTAATAATGAAATGAAATAATGAAAGATGTTTTTTTGTGGATAAATTGTGGAAAAATCTAGATTAAATCTTAGAAGTGATTAGAAGACATACAAAAGGGCCAAGTGTTAATTTGATCCGACTACAACACAGTTAAATATACATTAATATAAAAAAGAAAATAGTTAAAGATGTTTATTTTTTTATTACTTGGTAGCTTTTGAGCCGGATGAAGTCGACGGTCATTGGAATGGAGCGGTCGCTGTTGCGGTTCAGTGCTTTGATGTAGTCTAGCAGGTCTGCAAAGAACTTGTAGCCCCCTTTGAGCACGCAGAGAGCGACAATATGGTGTCCCCCCATATCCTTCATAATTTCTCTGGCCAGCCGCTCAGTCCTGCAAAGATCAATGCACAGGGCGGCTGCTGGATTTTGTCCTTTTGTTCATAATTCAGTATCGGTATTTTTGCGCAAGCGAAGGTCATTTCAGCTCATATCTCTAAACACGTTTCGGTTACTCAATCCTAAGCGTGTTAGAAAGATCTAGAGCTAAAGCAAGAGTTAATACCTGTCCATGATCAGCCCATGAGGTATATAGACACGTTCCAGGTCAGATGCATAGTGCTTCGGTATGCAGAAGAGGTCAAGATCATAACCCTGCTCATCGTCACTGATCTGAAATACACAAGTTATATTAGTGAATAATATGTAGTAAAAGGAGCCCGGAGAGTAGAACAGAAGCTGAAACACACACAAACACACACACGTTTGCACGCACAAAGAAGTGGGACAATAGGGGAAGGGTTTAAACGGTCATTAACTCATTACTTAGCTTTTAAGTCATTTAGGCTACATGGAAACGAAACAAAAACACGGTCTTTCCATAGAAATTAAAGGGAACAGACAAAAAAACCCCCACAAAAAGTGGCTTAGTGTTACTATAAAACAGAACAAATGGGAAAAATAAATAAAGTATGTAGTAATATATGATGGGAAATGTGGTCAATTACACACTGACACAATTTATTGAAGTTTCTGTCTGTTAAGCCGCATTTTCACTGCACGTATCATGTGACCCAATTCTGATTTTTTTCCTCCAATGTGGCACAGATCGGATTTGACTCATGACAGTGTAAACAGGAAAAAAGCACATGGATTCCGATACTTTCAGATCGGATTCAGGTCTCATTCGTATGTGGTAATAAATCGGATATGAATCGGATACGTACGTTAGCGTGTGCTGTGTAAACAGACAGATCGGATTTTCACCTGTTAATGCGAGTCGAACGTCACTGAATAAACGGCGATGGCGCATGACGTCAAACTCCGGACAGCAACAGCGAAATATAATAACTTACAATAACTGTGTGTTTTAATATTTATTCATTTTTGTTTACTGTAAATTCCAAATCAGAGGCAGTTCTAACAGTCTAGGTTTTTTTTTCTTTACTGCAAACTGCGGCTGATTGGAAACACACACACTCACACACACACACACACACACACACACTAGGCTCTCTTTCTCTTTCCAGCGGTTCGCCGCCTAAAGTAAACATCTAACTGGGTTAAATACTCAGTACTAACTAGGTACCTGGCTCGTGAGATTAGGTAAACCAGCCGGCCAAACTTATCAACGTTCACCTACTTCTGCAAATTTTTGCCATGCATCCATGCCGGAGAGATGATGGATATAGAGTGTTTGGTGAACTGGGATATTTGTATGCTGTCGTTCCTTCACTCCTACACGTTCACTCAGGTTTTTTGGCGGTGGTGTGGTGGTGTAGGCCGGCTTTTATCCCAGAGATCCCTCATGTCTGTGTTACCTTCTGGTTCTCACTTTTAGTCCTGCAGAAGTCCCTAATCTACACAATATGTCCTTAAGTCTTACACAGCAATACACTTAATAATCCGTATCCCTCCCTCACTTTTCTCTCTCTCTCTTTTCTCTCTCTCAACAATATTTTCATTGATTTTAAGCAGGAATATAACAAAGCAAACATGTAATGTTCCAACGCACTCTCTTACAATCTGTGTTATATACCCCTAATAGACCCCAATGCCCCCCGCCCCACCCATCCCTGACTCCAAGCCAGCCTCACAGCTCTAAGAAAGGCTAAACACCAGGCATATTTAAAGAAGGAGAAGAAAAGAAACCCCAAAGAGAACAAGACGAAACATGGAGCTGGGGATGTCTGGGTTTTGTAATTAAACTGTAATTCTCTCTCTTTTAAAGTAGGGGGGTTAACCTGCCCCTTAAGGCACCAGTAACCAGTTTCCTGCCCCTTTCCTCGATTTCGAGGAGGTTCGAGGATGGACTGGGACTGACTCTGCTCCACCCAGATGAGGACGGGTTCTCCATTGAGTCGGGTTCCTTTTAGGTTTCTTCCTCCTTCATCTCAGGGAGTTTTTTCTTTGTCACAGTCGCCTCCAGTTTGTTCATTAGGGACAAACTTACACTTTTCACTGTTACTGCGTTCTGTCTAAAGCTGCTGTGAGACAATGTCCACTGTTAAAAGCGCAAAAACAAATCAAACTGAACTGCTAGGATTCAGTATTTTATCCTGTTAGAACAACCAAACGTCAAACAAGTTCCTGTTATCATGAAGTTTAAGAAAACAGACGAGTACAGCTTGACACCAAACACTGCAGGAATGTCCTGTCTAGTCTGGTCTTATCTTTGTTTTCTACCATAAATGCAGCGAATCCATTCGACCTCTTCTAACTTACTGTAGATCCACTCCAAAAATATTTTTTGGTTGAAGTCAACATAAAAACAGGAGACAGCACAGGCTAATCGATTAGCTTCGGGTTCCTTCTTCTCTGCTTAAAATCAGACGTTACTATTTGCAGTCCACGGTTTCTCAGAAAGTTCTCACACAGACCACCCGTATATCTGTAAAGCTGGTCAATAAGCTCAGAGTGTTACTCAGTACAAAAGTTACTACCCAAATCTCACAGTAGGGCTGTCACGATGATCAAATGTGGGTGACGATTAATCGTTGAAGAAATAATCGTGGTTATTGCGATTTATGGCTTTAAAAATCGCTCCAATTTGTGCCTTATTAACGCTCCACTGTAAATATTTTATTATAGATATTGTAGATCATTTATGTATTTAAGGAAACGCATATTTTGCATCCTGTCAGTGGTTTTTATCTGTTCAGCAACACATGAATTTGTCGGTACTTCATGCAGTTTGTGAGGTTTTCATGTTCTCGTTTTGGTTTTCCTGTTTATTGTTTATCTAGCCCAGCCACTTCATGTTTTGTTTACTTCCTGGTACTCATGTGTCCCTGTCATGTGTCCAAAAAAAAAAATGCCAGTAAGGTTTTATCTGTGCGTAGATGAGACTTTGTGTAGAAGATCAGCACACATGCACTTTATGTTGCTGAGAAAATGCAATCTTAGTCTCTTCAGCTCTGTGCGATTCTGTTCAGTAGATCTTTGTTCTTTGGTGTAGTTCTGTGTTTCGGTGTTGGTCTGTTAGTTTAGGTGGACGTCCATGTCTTGGTAGGATTGCAGTTGTGGCATTTTTGCTCCTTGAGATGTTTAAAGCTTAGGATATTTTTGGGATATGTTGGGATCCGTCAGAAACAATGATCTCTTCTTGCTCAGGGGCCCAGCAGTGGTGGCTTGGTGGTGCTGGAAATCAAACCCCGGCCTTTCTGGAAGAGTCTCAAGGAGCACTGTTCAATCCATCATCCAAAAATGCCACAACTGCAATCCTACCAAGACATGGACGTCCACCTAAACAGACCAACAGCTATCTCTTTTATACAGCTGAGCAATTGGGGGTTAGGGGCCCTGCTCAGGGACCCAACAGTGGTGGCTTGGTGGTGCTGGGAATCAAACCTCTGTCTTTACAGTATCAGTCTAACACCTTAACCTCTAAGCCACCACTTTCTACATTTACAGTATTTGGTAGACACCCTCATCCAGAGCGACATACATTCATCTCTTTTATACAGCTGAGCAATTGGGGGTTAAGGGGCCTTGCTCAGGGGCCCAACGGTGGTGGTTTGGTGGTGCTAGGAATCGAACCCAGGTCAAAAATAGAAATTTTAGATGTTAATCAGACACACACACACACACACACACACACACACACACACACACTGTACCTAAACAAATACCGTATATTTCACTGTAACAGTGTTAAACTATCTCATTTTAAATGACGGCGTTGGCGCTTAATATTACACAGTTACAGCGGTATTACATTATAATAACATTATAATAACATTATAATAACCTTTCATATGCAGAATCAGCTATTTCTGTATTAAATTATCCTCCGGTTGTGTTTTATGATGACAGAAAATTAAAGGTGTGTAATAACCGGCGGCGGCAGCGGTGTTTAGCCTCCATGTGCTAAACGCGTGCACTGAGGCCCCAAAGCTATCGGGCTATGCTAACTACACAAAACAGGCAACACGGACACTACACACACACACACACACACACACACACACACACCACACACACACACACACACACACACACACACACACACACACACACACCTAGGACAATTTATTATAGAATCTCGCCAGAAAATCTTTTCTCGTTTACATTTTCCTGTGAGGGGTCTAAAGCTATAGTATAAATCGGGCTTATCTGACAGACCGTAATATCAGAGCCAAACAACACACGGTAACCCAGCAGTACATACCACCACGCAGGAGCTGCTGGACGCCATGTCCGATCCGAACCGAACCGAACCAAACCGCTAGCAGGCTGAAATTCACCCTCAACTGCGTGAACGAATCGGTTATTCAATGAGTCGTTTAAGCGAGTGAATCGTTCTCGTTTACTGCCATGTACCGACTCACTTCTTCCCTTCACATAAGCCCCGCCCCGTATTTAAACACTTGATCTCTTCTACAGAGTGCAGCGGATCACCGGTCGGAGATCCTGTTTTAATGTTCGATCCACTGATCCTGAACGAAAACGATGATCGTTTTGGTGGAACTTAAGCTTAAGCTTTGCTCGTGTTTTCTTTGGGCGCATTTACACTGCAGATCAGACCCGTTTCTAGCCAACCGTAGAGGGTGGGCAGACAGATATCCCAGGTGGGCAGTTTTTGGGGGTGGGGTTGAGGAGATAGAAACTCAGTAAAAGTCAACTAATGAAATGATGGAATAGCAGAAATATTGTTGTACTAATGTTCTTACTTGGGTTTGATTATGAAGACATTATATTAAAGTCGATATAAACACAAATATGTTTTTAAAATGTTAATGAAGGTTTATTTTTTATGTTCAGAATGAATAATAACTGGACTAATAAACCCAAATTCAGGAAATATTATAATCTTTTTTCAAGTACGAGTTTGGGCAACTAAAAAAAAAGAGAGAAATTAGGTAAACATAAAAAAATCTTTGAAACTAGTTGATGTGTAGATAGACAGACTGACAGAAAGACAGACAGACAGACAGACCAGCCCGTCTCAGACTGTTTTTATCAAATCGTACAAAAGAAAATAAAAACGCATTTATATATTGCCGTCTTCACTAAATTTGGATTGGGTTGGCTCAGCCCACACCCTCCCATGCCTACAGCGGCCCTGCTGCAGATCTTGATGTCCAATTCCGATTTTGTGACTATTAGGGGTGTGATGACGCACTTATTCCACGAGACGAGGCAGACAAGACTCAGTTTACAAGAACAAGACAAGATTTTCAGACTTTTAAAGAAATCATTAATAATGAAATACAGGGAAAAATCGTCTTTTAATCAACCCAGAAACACAAAATGCAGTTTGAAACCTATTGGTAATTTATGAAATTAAACTTCTATTTTAATTAATTAAATGCGGTATTTAACAACATATAAACACTGCACAATGTTTTGCCACAAACTGTTTTATTGTCTTGTCTGTTATTAATTTGTGTTGGTGGAAGTTGTAGCAGCTTCTGCGCGGACGTCAATACCGCCACAGCTGTTTAACTCAGCTGAAAAATAAACAGCCCTGCGTCTCACCCGTCTGAACAAACGAGCGACACGCAACACCAAGTCCGGTCTGTGTAACGAGGTTTATTGTGTGTGTGAAGCGTTTAATGTGCAGCTCAAATCCTGTCTCGCGCACAGCCACATCCATATCACACCCATCGCTGCAGACGGTGTTAGCAGAGGCGTGCGCTATTCATATCTTACAATGTTTGCATATTGTTTTTGTCTTTTCTATTATTCCTGTGTTTGTTATTTTCATCAGGAAAACAAAATGGCTGCATTTTCACTGCACCTATCAAGTGAACAAACTCCGATTTTTTTTCCTCCAATGTGGCACAGATCGGATTTGACTCATGACAGTGTAAGCAGGAAAAAAAGCACATGGATTCCGATATTTTCAGATCGGATTTAGGTCTCATGAATCGGATTGGCGTCGGCCAAAAGCATTTGTACATGTAAATGTAATATTATAATCAGTAATAAGTGTCCTTTACCACCAACATGTATGGAAGGCAATTCAATCGTTTATAGCAGGCTTTCCCAAACTGGGTTTCGAGAACCCCTGGTGGTTCGCAAGGGAACTGCAGGGGGTTTGTGAGTTAATGACAAGCGGATAATAATTTTTTTTTAACAAATAATAGGCTGTTATATTAAAATGGAAAAAATTAAATAAAACCTACAAACAAAAATATAACGTGTTTCATTCGTGTCATGTGAGAACGGACACCATCAAAAAAACTGCATCTGCATTGTACTAATATGATATTTTATATGTTTAAATGTGTAATAATAAATACCGCTGATTAAAACTTTAAAAAGGATAAATTATAAATGTTTTTGAAGGTAAAATGTAAATGTGTTATTAAATTATTGAAATATAACCTTAAAATTTCTGGAGTACTTTAAGTCAAAGATGTTCGGCTGACCAAAAAAAGTTTTAAAAACTTTGATGTGAATCATTGATAAACTTTAGACTGTAGTTAAATATCCAGTGATGTGACGGAACTTCCGGAAAAGCGTTAAGGAAAGACGACTACACGAGTCGGTGTAAAGAAAAAGTGCATGCTAGCCAATGATCTTTAATCCTGACTCGAGACTATAAAGTCACAGATATTCAACAATACTTAGGATTATAATACAGTAGTAAAATATAATACAAGATAAAAGAGAAGAGGTAAAGATACGATCAGTTCATGGACAGGAAATGAAAAAGGGGTGGGCTCATTCAACGGAAAAGAAGAAAAACAACCAGAAAGCAGGCTGGTTAATTTTAGAAAGAAAACTAAGGGAAATGAGCTCCCATTGGTCCAGTCTTACAACCGTACATTTTTATTGGCTCACATTTTAAATGTTTTTTTTTTTTAAAAAAAAAAAAAAAAAAAAAAAAAAAAAAAAGTCTATAGAACTATAATATTTATTAAAGAGGGTTCCCCTTTACTCTGTTGGGTGGGCTGCTTATGTGTGTTCTTATTCATGATCATTTTAAAATATTGAAGAAATATCGGCCTGTCATTAATAGTTAGGATTTTTTTTTTGGCAAATAAAGAAAAACCGAAACGTTTTTGTGAAATTGTGAGCCGGCCCGCAAATTGTAGCTGATACAATAAAAAAATATTTTTGTTCTTTCTCCAACATCTTGGAACAGCATCTGTAAAAGATAAACAAAGATACTTAAACAGACGGTTGTTAAGAGCCACCAAAATGGAGGGAATAGGAAAGGGAGGTGAAACTTCCAGAAACTCACCTAGTTGCCATTCACTTGAGACGGAGGAGGGCTTCCCGCACTGTTATTGGCAGCCCTCTCTCTACTGCGACTCTCTCTCTCCTCATCCTCTTCATCCCGCTCCTCATTTCCACTGTGATTCTTACAGTACAGTCTAATAGTGGAAATATAAAGAAAAGTCATTTTATTGACATGGTTAGTGGACGCAGTCATGATTCGTTTGCAGTTACGGCGGTATCTTGACCCAATGTTCCAACTAACGAGTTTTTCAAGATACGAGTCGTCTCTTGGACACTATTTTGCTTTGAGTTGTGAGCTAAAATTCGGATTACGATTCAGCTTCAGACACTCAACCGCTAGTTAGCGTAGCGAACGCCACAGTAAACAGCGTAACATCCGCCCAGCATCCCGTGTGTCACTCGATAGCTAGTCAGACATGCGCGTTAGCAAGTGGAGTCGTCTGATCTCCAGTGCTTCCATACATGCGATTTGAATGATGCAGGAGGCTTTTCAATCTTGTCCTGTCCTCTGCTAGTCGTCGTTAACTCATTAACATGCGAATCCCCGGTCAGCTGACCACCACTGCTCCATGTAGTTATAAAAACCACTCAAAAAAACCCAAAACAATATCCAGCAGTAAACTTGTCTTTTATTCTGCAATCTTTAAAATTATATTATAAATCAGCAAATTAAAAAGGTAGCAATTAAACCGCGAGTCACGTGCCAGTCGAACCGTGGGCCTGATTAACAAAATATAAATACGTTTTTTTAAAAACAGTAACCCACCCAAATGTAAAGCTTTGTATAATTTATTCCGAAATTAGCATGAAAATAGCTTTGATGTTGGCACGGCATAAATAAATAAATAAATAAAAAATGTTCCTACGGATTAATTATCGTGGCCATAAAATATCACGAGTTGACATATTGTAGCCACGACAATATTAAGTGAATCGAACATGTCCCCTCCCGGTCACCATACATAAGTGTTCAAACCCTTGCTGAAGTACCTTTTAAACACTCAGTCTATTAGGTAAAAGTTATCAGTTATAAGAGTATCAGTACTACACATACTGGCTTAACACGATTTTCCTGCAAAAATATTCTGAATCCACCAAACTGATAATCCAATTCTTTACTGAGCACAGAAACAGCCGAGTATTATTTGCGGTCCAGTGTTAAATACAAGACTAAATGATGTGTCCAGCTGGGTCCCCTTTGGGACAGCGAGTGCATTGTGGGTAAACTTTCTGATCTAAATAGAGGCTAAAGTGTCTTTAGGGACCTGTTTAAATTGACAAGACTTAACATACCGTAAATGTAGTTTTATTTTTCCATTAAAAACACACTTCTATTTAAGGAGTGTGTAGAATTTACAGTGCTGAAACCAGCCAAGTCTCATTATAGCTATAATCAGTTTATTAAGTAAGTAAATTAAACTCACTTGTAAATGCCTCTGGCCATGTTCTCTATGTATTTAGCCTTGTCTTGCAGGCCGCAGTGGTAGTGGTAGGTTTTCACACACGCTTTGATCTCGCATCCAATGGTAGCGCCGAGTTGAGCACAAAGGGTGCATTTCTACAACACAACACCAAAAAATTAAGAAATTAAGCACTTCAAAGCAATATCTATCTATCTATCTAAAAAATCCATCTATCTATCTATCTATCTATCTATATAGATAGACAGACAGACAAACATTTTATATATTTATAATTGTCCAAGAAATAATTGCGATTATGATGACTTATTGTCTGTTTTCGGGCTTTAATAATTTATTATTTGTGGAAAATAATTAAGCTTTAAAAAAAAAAAAAAGCAAATCCAAAAATATTTTATAAATCACTGCAATTTGTGCCTGATTAATGCCCTACAGTGAATATTTTAGTATAGATAAATAGTATTTAAGTAATAAAAATCATATTTTGTGTCCCCGTCGGCGGTGTTTATCTGTTTATCAACATATAAATTTAAATTTCTTTTCAGGAAATAATAAGCATTGATAAACGCGAGTACATATTCTAGCAATTTCGCTTAATTTTGACAAAGGAATGTCTGTGACATCAAATTTAAAATGGACATTTTGGCAACATGTTTTGAATTTTGTAAGGACAAAGCTGTGCCAAGTTTGTGAAACCTAATCTTCCAACCGGGTCCACTACCAGTTTCACTCAAACGACCCTCGAGCAAGTAGCAAAGCGTCCACCAGATTCTAAAAGCTGGAGTGAATCACTCGGTCAGTGGCGGTTTTATCGTAAAAGATTTGTGCCGGTTCTCCGTGGTGGATAACACAGGGTTTCACACACACCCCGTTACAGGTGCTTGAGTCGAGCTACAGTGTGTCCTTACAGCGTTATTTAAGTGTTCTTCATAAACGTTCTAATAATCTGACGTTTCCATGTTTCACTCAGAGCTTCAGTTCATCCTGAACACGACTTTATTAATCAAAGAACATTTATAAAAACCAAATCATCTTTTTTAAGATGGATGATGATGTCATACAGAAATTCACTATAAACTAAAAGCATAGAAACTCCAATTCGGGTTAAAATGGAAAGATGTGAACATGTAATTACAGCAGAAGAATTAGAAAAAAAAGTCTAGATTAAGAATCAATTCTGGAATTGGATCGGGACTCCAGGAATCGGATCGTAAAGTACCTAAAAGATCCCCACCCCCTTATATTATACATACTAACTAGTATACATACATGCTAATTGTCTGACAAAATGAATAAAATGGGGTAAATGTGTACATTTGCACAGCCCGGTGCGACGTGCGGTTTTGTTAAGTAGCTTTTTTTCCCCTCTATAAGACGGTAAAATGTCTATAATATATCATTTAACAGCTTTTACAAGACAATGAAGCATCGAACTGCAATGCATTATTCAGACTCCGAATGTAAAGTACTCACCATTCTTTTTCCTCTTTTTATTTCCTGAATGACCGTTTTAATGTCAAAGTTACCAAATTCTGCACGTGATGTTGTAGTGAGTTGGACAGTCCCTGAAGAGAAAAGCTGCAAAAAAAGAAGACAGATAAAAAGGTGTCAGTTAAATAAAAATCATTTATTTATTGCAGTTTTTTAATGTAATATCAAAACAATAGTGATTTTAGAGGTTCGATCCGGGTGGGTTGGCATATTCGTACAGGATTTATTGGCAGATATTTCGATAGACTCACCATGCACTTATAGTGGGCGGCCACCTTTTTAGCGTTATCGCAGTGAAGAACACCGCGGGTCTGATTCTCCTCATCGCCGGCGTGACAGAAACCACAGCGAAGGCCTGACTCACTGGGGCTGCCCCTCAAAGGGGACCGGTCCCGCTGCAATTACAGCCGCTACACGTTAGCATGAAAAAACAATGCGTTTTCTGACATGCGCAAAATGATTGATTAACATAACTGTATCATTGGTCGAGTTAAAAAACACATTTACACTGCACGTATCATGTGACCCAATTTCAATTTTTGATGCACAGATCGGATTTGACTCATGACAGTGTAAGCAGAAAAATCATATCGGATTCAGGCCTCATTCGTATGTAGTAAAAATCGGATAAAATTAAAAAATATTTATTAATTTTGTTAACTGTAACAAATGTTCAAGACCCAAAATCAGATCAGAGGCAGTTTCACCAGTCCACGATTCATTTTTTTTTTCTGTACCGCATGCTGCGGCTGATCGAGAACGAACACACACACACACACACACACAAGGCTCTCATTCTTTCTCAGCAGTTCTCCGCCTAAAGAAAGTGTTGTTTTGCAGACGTTAAAAAAATAACATAAAAGCAAAATATTAAATAATCAGTTTGTCTTCGTCCATTGTATTCATTGATTATTGCCACTTTTACTTCCTTGTCCGGTCAGTATGTCTATATTGGGTTGTGTTGCTGTGTTTAGTGTAAATGCAGATATCGGATACGGGTCAGTTTTAAAAGATGATGTAAGCGGGTTTAAAAAAAAATCGGAAGTGCGCATTAAGACCTGCGGTGTAAATGCAGCCTGAGAGACTTTTGGCACCTACATATGAAGAGCTCTCCGTTTCGTCGACGCCCTGTGAGGACGTTGAACGAGCGTCTTCTGACTGGCCGCGCGGTACACCTCTGATTCGACTTTTCTCAAATCTGCCACGCCCTCTGCTGCGGGGTGGGGATGAATCCGAGTCATTAGCTGTGGCTCCCTGATCCTCTGTCCATGTGTGCACATATTAAACATATTTAGAACAAACTAAATCACAACATTTATTTTGTTGCAGTTTATAATTTTACTAAAATCATTTCTATACTCGTTTTTTTTTATCTTTCCTAACATTAAAAATTAAATGATATAGGACGCATATATTACCATCACTGGCATCTTGGGAGGCATCGCGATGTTTACGACAATAGACACTTTAAAAAAACAAAAACAAAAAAAAACCATCAATTTTCTTTATTTTAAAATAGAAATTATTTCCCCCAAAAGAAGTGCATATAATATGTTGTATTACAGGTAAATGCCTTGTGAGGGGTTCTCCTTGGTCTGGGCTTTGTCCCACAGGGCACAATAGTAGTGATATGTCCTCCGACATGTCTTCACATCACAACCTATGGTAGCCCCTGGCCGGTGACAGGATGAGCACATCTGTTTACACAGTGAGAAAATCAGAAAGAAGATTTACATTCATTTGTTTACAGATGCTGGTTTTTTTCTTCAAAAACAAAGTAAATGTAGCAGACAAATAAATGAGCAAATTAAAAATTCGTTTATTTTGCTATCCATTGGTGCCTGAAAAGTCCATCTTCTCCTTTCAGCTGTTCCCTTTAAGGGGTCCCCTCAGCGAATCATCTGTCTCCCCCTAACCCTATTCTCTACATCCTCTTCACACACACACACTAACTTCATGTCCTCGTTTATCGCATCCATATACCTCCTCTCTGCTCTTCCTCTTTACCTTCTGCCTGGTAGCTTCATTTCTAACATCCTCCTACAAATATATTCACTATCTCTCCTCTGGACATGTCCAAACCACCTCAATCTGTGCTTCCCTGACTTTCTCCCCAAAACATCCAACATGATCTGTCCCTCCAATGAACTCGTCCCTAATCCTGTCCAACCTCGTCACTCCCAAAGAAAACCTCAACATCTTCAGCTCTGCTACCTGTCTCCTCAGCACCACTGTCTCTAAACCGTACATCATAGCTGGTCTCACCACTGTCTCTAAACCGTACATCATAGCTGGTCTCACCAATGTCTCTAACTAAACCATCATAGCTGGTCTCACCACTGTCTCTAAACCGTACATCATAGCTGGTCTCACCACTGTCTCTAAACCACTTCTCTACATCATAGCTGTCTCACCAATGTCTCACCAATGTCTCTAAAAACCGTCTCTAAACCGTACATCATAGCTGGTCTCACCACTGTCTCTAAACCATACATCATAGCTGGTCTCACCACTGTCTCTAAACCGTACATCATAGCTGGTCTCACCACTGTCTCTAAACCTACATCTAAAAAGCTGGTCTCACCAATGTCTCTAAACCGTACATCATAGCTGGTCTCACCAATGCTCTCTCCAAGCTGGTCTCAAACCTGTCTCATACATCATAGCTGGTCCACCTGTAAACTCACATCATAGCTGTCTCACCAATGTCTCTAAAACCGTACATCATCTCTAAACCACCGTACATCATAGCTGGTCTCACCAATGTCTCTAAACCAAACATCATAGCTGGTCTCTAAACCATACACCATAGCTGTCTCCACCAATGTCTCTAAACCATACATCATAGCTGTCTCACACCAATGTCTCTAAACCATACATCATAGCTGGTCTCACCACTGTCTCTAAACCATACATCATAGCTGGTCTCACCACTGTCTCTAAACCATACATCATAGCTGGTCTCACCACTGTCTCTAAACCGTTCATCATAGCTGGTCTCACCACTGTCTCTAAACCCTCAAATATGTCTGAAGGTGTCTGAAAAGGACTAAAGAACCTCAGGATCGAATCTCATACAGGGGTAATAAATATTTTGGATAATTTGGTGTAGTTCGCTCCGTAATGAATTTTGCATTGCATCAAAGTGTGTTGAACACATATAGATGTGGAATGTATCAAATCCAGTATTTATAATCTCACTCTGTCTCAGTGAGCTCCAGCTCGTGTTCCTATGTATTATGCGATTAGACTTTAAAGAATCTATTGATTTTAGTGGTGTGACGGGATCTGGTCCTGTCTGTGTAAATGCGGCCCATGAATGTCTGAATCTGATTCTACGAGCTGAAGGTTTATCAGATCAACTGCTTGCAACTTACCAACTTGTTTCCTCTTTTGATCTCTTTCTTTACATCCTCGACAGAAAATCCCCCGATGTTTTCACTGGCTGAGTGAGATGTTACAAGGGCAGATGAAAAAAGCTGCAAAAGAAAAAAAAAAGTTTTTTTTGGACAAAGCACAAAATATATATCGCAATTAAAAAGATAAATAAACTGCAAACAGTATATGCAGTTGGGTTTTCTATGTGTGGACAGCGTAACCCTTCAGCATAATAAAAATAAGGTATTGCATGGAACATCTGCTGAATGGAATTCATTAAAATAATTCCCTTCGTATTTGCATGACTTACGGCTTGCAAAGAAACCTGACCGTCACTTTTGAGGTGAGAGTTCACTACGGTGTGTGTGTGTATTTGGAAATAAAGTCCCCCAAAGTAAGAAAGAAAGTGTGTTTAATACATTTAACTTCTTGGACATGAACTGGGACTGAAATAGTTTTTTTGAAACAGTTTGGAGAAGTGCTTTTATTCACAACACTGAAATAATAATCATTTAAAAAAAAAACCCAACATTCTAGTAACCAATCAGACATCTATTCAGTACGTATATTCAGTAGTTTGCACACAGTCCAAAAAGCATTCACGTTTTACTGAAGCTGCGCTAATAAAATAGTAGCAACACTTCATACAAATGTCCAAACACCGCAGATAGAATAAAAAAAATTAAATTAAATTAAATGTAGAATATTTATATATCCATTTACAGTCAAAACACATGAGCTAAACTAGCACGTGGTACGAATTTACATTTACAAATGTATTACTTTCACCTGGGGGCGTAAAAGGGCATCACACACCACAAAACAGACAAAAGATGTAATGTAACGAAAAAAAAATACTAAAGCATAAATAACTTACTATTATTAATAATAATACTACATCCAAAAACACAACAGACAAACACATGTACCAGCTAAAATATACTAAAGCATTAATGCTACGATTATTAATAAAAGTTCATCCAACAACATCCAATAAAATATTTTCACATTTTCTATATCATGTCCCATTAAACAGCACTGCAGCAACAATTCTGCATGAAACAAATTACCATGTGTGCCTTTGGAACCTTGTGGAAACTATGATATTTTGGAGATGAACATTCACTTGCTGTGTCCTTTAAAGCAGGGGCCCCAAACCACCCGGTCCGCAGAGGCCGCAAAGAAAAACACTGTGGTTAAAATTATAGTTATTCTTCATTTATTAGTCATTTGGATGGTATTTTAAAGAACGACTGTTTCCGCCCTCGTCTCACTACCGCACTTGACCGTGGCACGCTAATTCACGCATCAGCGACACAAAATAACACTTGAAAAGAAAGGAGGCAAAAACAAAATTCACTGGAGAACTTTTTCAGTAAGGAACGAGCAGACAATGAGACAGCAGAGGAATCACTGCTGCCAGCAACAAGAAACTGCATTTAAAAGAAAATACCAAGATTCCCACCCGTTACTGTGGAAGATTCCCACCCGTTTATTGTGGAATTCACCCGTTACTGTGGAAGATTCCCACCCGTTATTGTGGAAGATTCCCACCCGTTATTGTGGAAGATTCCCACCCGTTATTGTGGAAGATTCCCACCCGTTATTGTAGAAGATTCCCACCCGTTATTGTAGAAGATTCCTACCCAGTATGGTGGAAGATTCCCACCCGGTATGGTGGAAGATTCCCACCCGGTATGGTGGAAGATTCCCACCCGGTATGGTGGAAGATTCCACCCGGTAATGGTAGAACATTCCCTCACCCGGTATGGTAGAACATTCCTACCCGGTATACCCCGGGTATAGAACATTCCTACCCGGTAATGGTAGAACATTCCTACCCGTATTGTAGAAACATTCCTACCCGGTATTGTAAGAACATTCCTACCCGGTATTGTAAACATTCCTACCCGGTATTGTAGAACATTCCTACCCGGTATTGTGGAACATTCCTACCCGGTATTGGGAAGATTCCTACCCAGTATTGTGAAGATTCCTATTCCTACCAGTATTGTGGAAGATCCTACCCAGTATTGTGGAAGATTCCCACCCGTTATTGTAGAAGATTCCTACCCGTTATTGTAGAAGATTCCTACCCGTTATTGTAGAAGATTCCTACCCGGTATTGTAGAAGATTCCTACCCAGTATTGTGATTTACTAATATAAAGTGTAATTATTGCATTCAGATTACATACATCAACTAAAAAAAGTTTTTTGTTAGCGGAACCCCTGCGTATCTACTCGCTATGTGGAAAAAATTTTAAGCATGAAAATGGACCCTGGTACACAAAAGGTTGGGGAACGTTAATCTAAAGCTCCGTCACACAATGCCACAAGAAAATTCAGGTCATCTTATCCACCACTCCACAAAAACCCCCATCAGGAAAGGTCTCGCAATATTTCTAATCAAAAATTGAAAATTTTATCAGATTTATATGATTTCTTACAATCAAAGCAATTTTTATACAGAGGATAAATAAACCCTGCCAAACTCCTCGGACACATCCAGTCTCTTAGCTTGTACATTTGCTCACTCACCATACATTTGTGGTGGGCTGCCACCTTCTGGTTCTCCGACACCAGGAGCTGACCACACTCTTTCTCTCGGGTTGTTCTACAAAAGGCACATTTTCGCAGACGTGGTGAACTGGCCTTCTTTTGCCCTGACATGACTGGTAACTTCCAAACTTGGGTTGAATCCTTATTCGGCAAGGCCGCTGTATGTACATAGACCTGCACGAAAAAAGGACACAGGACATTATTTCAATCAGCATTTTATTTACAGATGTGATTAAATTCGACTGACCGAGTGATTGTAAGAACCCAGAGCAAGTTACAGATCTGTAGTTAGAGCAGGACACAGAGTTAGCAGACGAATAGTCCTTATAGAGACACCAATGTAGTCAAACTTTCTGCATGATGTTGAATGATCTGCTGTTAAACATGCTGAGGAACAGTTTCTCAGGTGCCCAAAAGTCAAGAGCAGCAGGTTGGGGAACTGTTTTTACCCCACGGTGATCTCCTTAATGAACTGAACTTTACTAACTAAACTAGCTGGTAAGGAAGGAGATTCATTATTAATGCCTGAAAAAAAAAAAAAAAAAAAAAAAAAGACAGTTAACTTTGTATTTCTGTGCCCAGCATGTCGAAGCATTCCTGAATTAATTATGGAAAAATTGTTGTGGCTCGGTGGGTAAAATATTCATTAGCTTTTTCTTTTTAAGGTTTTATAGACAAACAAATATACCAATTGTTATTGTGAAAAACAGATATTTTTCAAAAACCGACAGAATGGGAAAAGCACTGAAAAAAAAAAAAGCACTGGACCCTTAGGTAGAAAATATCCACCATTTACTGAATTATATTAAACGTGTTGGCAGGGCCGGAAGAGGTTCTGGTGGCGTCCTAGGCAAGATTGTAGATTGGCGCTCTCTTCACTTACATTTATCTCTTTTATACAACTGTGACTCGGTGGTGCTGAGAATTGAACCCTGATCTTCCAGGTGTCAGTCTAACACCTGCAATCCCCTGCAATCATTTGTGCAAGATTTGCAACCAGCGACCTAAAAATGACAACTTTATGCAACTACAGTCCTTCGCTCTACCAACTGAGCTATCGAAGGCTAACATTTCCATTTATACAACTGAGCAGTTAGGGGTTAAGCTTGGTGGTAAGCTGCGAATCAAACCCACAACCTTCAGGTTGGTAGTCCAACACCTTAACCATGAGCCATCACTTCCCCCTTGCATTCACACTACCACAAAAAAAAAATGCCGATTTTTAAAACCTTTACTACAACATAAATACTGAACAAGTACATTAATTAAATAAGTGAAAAGCAGAAGTAGTAAATACATTTTGACTAACAGGCACCAAAAGACTCACAACAGTAAAACAAATTGCAAATCAACAAAAAAAAGGTGCACTTTCAGTACTAAAAATTTGTTTACTGCTAAAATTATTTTTGTTTAATATAATGTACGGGTGTACGATGGTCAAAAGAGGGCGCACTTCCGACAAAAAAACCCCCAAAAAAACCAACCACTCGTCCGGCGCCCCCCAGTCATTTTGCGCCCTAGGCAACTGCCTATATCGCCTATACCCCGGGTCGCCCCTGCGTGCTGGGTATTAACGGTTTGCTTTTATGTTAATTAACAATGTATCTAATCATGAAATGGTTACATTATAACCGCTTCAGCAAAAACGCGCGAAAGTGAAACTTAAGCGAGCGCCAGTCAACGACCTAAAGCAGCAGACCACCAGAACACATTTCACATTAACCCAACTTTCATTGCATTAAAATATTTCCACCAAACATGTGGAATGCGAAAGAATGGCGCAGCGAGTTAGCGCACTTTCGAACTCCAGAGCAGGACATGGCTAAATCGAGCAAACTACACTATAAGATCCGGCGCTGAATTGGCGGATTTTTCGCTTTGCTATGGGAACCTAAAATCTCTTATTTTCTCCAGTTTCTCCACTTTAAACGTTAAAGTATTTTGCGCTAATATATCAGTCATTTCTCCGCTTGGCTTTAGCGCTAGCAGGCCCTCCATGATACCATGAGAAATAAACACAGATCGGCGGCAGCGCAAACACAGAATCAGCGCACACAACGTGCCCAAAGCAGCGTGTAGGAAACATCCGAGAATCCGATCTCAGAGTCTCAATGAAAAGTAGAGCACAAAAAGAAAAGTACATCAGATCCGTGGACTTGTTGTGCCGTTAAAGGTGTGGAAAACTAGGCCCAAACACTGATGATGGCATGTGGCTAGAAAATAAAACAATTTTATTTAATTGTTTTCTACTGAATGTTTCCCCACATGCAAATTTTTAACAGGATGTCACAGAACCCCAAACAGATACGTATATTTTACACACTGACATACCCCCCCCCGTTACCGAGGCCCGAGTTTAACGAGATCGGTTAGTACTTAAAACTTCCATGTCTAATTTAGTTCTTGTGCAAAGTCTGGATTAGAAACAGAACATCTGCGCGTTTCATAGACTTTGGTCGGTTTTCCGCGCGTCCCGTGTTCCACTCCGCCATAAGCGTTCCATCAACCCAAACAGGGCAGCCTGGAAACATCACTGTTCCACACTTCATCCCACAAACACTCTGTAATCAGAGCTACTACAATCTGATAAAAATGCCTTCTTACCACCGGTCTCCCTCTCGATCACCCTAATCTAGATGGGAAGCAGGCGGTTGGTAGCCCTGAACCTCTTCCGTCTACTGAGCGCTGAACAGCCGCACTTCGCCTCTTGCCATTGCGGCGCATTCAGTACGTTGCATTGGCTACTGCAAAAACCACGTTTGTTCACCACGGATGTGAAAGCCACGCCCCCCAAAACGGGCCGCGTCTCATTACCTTCCTCATCAGCTCATTGCGATGTTCCCTTCACTGGGAATCGAGAGGAAAAATCGGACAAACACTGCTTGGGAACGCTATGTTAAATGAATGAGTCGTTTTCCTAATGAAAGGATGTTTTTATTTCCTTCTTTTTAATATACCATCGTTTTCCACCATCTAGTTTAGTAGATTTTACTATAATTTTCTTTAAAACTAAATGCAATAATTTTGTCATATATCCTTTTTGCAGTACAGTAAAATCCCATTTCAGTAAGTTGCGGGTCAGAGCGCAGGGGCAGCTATGATACAGCACCTCTTAAGCAGGAAGGGTTAGGGGCCTTGCTTAAGGACCCAACAGTGGCTGGGTGGTGTTGATGGGGCTTGAACCCTGATCTTCCTGGTCTTTAAATCTCAGCACCATAACCATTTGAGCCGCCACTTATCGTTTCTATCTAACAAAACTAGTTAAATGTGAAGGACAAAAGCAAAACGTTTACAGAAAGTTACAGAAATGTTTTCTTTTTAAAACATTGCAAAGTGGTGGGCGGAGATGTGCGGTGGAGGTGATTTTGCTAAGTAGGATGCAATCCTGGATTATTAAGATCCTTTGTTGATCCTGAATCAACATTTTATTTATAACCATCAACAATCATAACCATCTGATGTCATCAGTGTGTGTCAATCAAACCCGCCTCAATCTATTTTTTAGATCTTGTCCTTTTTTGTCTACAAACTTTAACTGATTAAATACTAAAAAAATATTTTCTTGTCTAAGACTGAAAATTCATTGATTCTGGATTGATTTCCTGATACTGACGATTCCTGGATTAACATTAAATCCCAACATGAAATTAAGACTATGAACGATATTAAAATAATTGCTGAGAATCAGGAAACAACATTAGTGAATTTAGACTTTATTAATTATAATGATCCAAAATAAACATTATTGAATTGATTCACTGAATCATAAACAATCACTAACGAACAACTGAGTGTGAAATGTTGTGAAATGGTGAACCTGTAGAACCGCAACAGAGCAACGTTCATGCTATAAAACATACTTTAACATTATTACATTAATTCACAACCTGTAAACATTTAACAATCACAAGACTGATTTTTATAACCATAAATTTAAAAAAATCTATAAATTTACTACTATTATAATATTACACTTTGGTTTACAAGAGGAAAAGATAAAAAAATGGACTGAGGTGGGTTTGGGGTTTGGTCGGCACACACTGATGACAGCAGATGGTTATGATTGGTTAACTGAAATGTTATGATCCAGGATAAACAAAGGATGTTTAAATTCAAGATCACACCCTACTCGGCAAAATCACGTCTACCGAGATGCGTATAGATATACAGTGGTATTGCAGAAAGTAGTTTTTACCTGCACTCCTAACTGTGTCATTGTTTTTATATAAAACATCAATTTTGTGATGGTTCCCATCAACTCATTTCATAACATTTACATTTACAGCATTTGGCAGACGTCCTTATTCAGAGCAACTTACATTTATCTCATTCATACAACTGAGAAATTAGGGGTTAAGGGCCTTGCTCAGGGGCCCAACGGTGGTAACTTGGTGAAGCTGGGAATCAAACCCACAATCTTCAGGTTAGTAGTCCAACACGTTAACCGAGTGACACCACTTAACCACCTGAAAAATTCTGGAGTAAAACAGTCGTGTCTACTGAGCCCAAGCATGCATATAAACACTCTCAGCCGAACGTAGCATGACTCCCTGCGCTAAATAAAAAATAATGACAGTAAAAAAAATAAAGAGCTTAGTGCAATGCGTTATGTTCATTTAATTTCCTTTCAGTTCATGACCGATTGTGAATTTGTATTATGCTTTTAAATAAATAAATACTACCCACTGCAAAATCATACTAGAGGCGGCCAGAGTTGGGGGCACCCGTGATTTAATTGCCATCACCTTTATTAATGATCAAGTTTAGATTACTGAAAAAGTGTTGCTAGCACATAAACTGTTTTTCACGATGAGGAAGAGACAGGTGGCAGAGCTGGAAGTAGCAGAGCTGAAGATGTTGAGGTTTTCTTTGGGAGTGACGAGGTCGAACAGTATTAGAAACGAGTTCATCAGGGGGACGGCTCACGTTGGATGTTTTGGGAAGAAAGTCAAGGAGTCCACATTGAGGTGGCTTGGACATGTCCAGAGGAGGGATAGTGAATATATTGGTAGGAGGATGTTAGAAATGAAGCTACCAGGCAGAAGGTAAAGAGGAAGAGCAAAGAGGAGGTATATGGATGCGATAAATCGACGACATGATGTTAGTGTGTGTGAGTGAAGAGGATGTAGAGAATAGGGTGAGGTGGAGACAGATGATTGACTGTGGCGACCCCTGAAAGGGAACAGCCGAAAGGAGGAAAAGAAGACTTAGGTTGATTTATTCTATAAATTACTGTTCTGGAAATAATTGCCATATCGTGAACTCGATCTTTACCGTGAAATAAAATCACTTCGGTTATATCGCCCAGCCCTACATTATAGTGACTCCCGGCCCAATCAATAGTGTGTTCCTATTAGTTACAAATCCTGTCAATCAAAAGTCGTGGGCGGGACTAAAAACACTGGCCAACTTCCCGGGGTTGTTCCTCAGTAAAGAGCGAATTACAGAAGAGATCACAGGTTACAGTGAATCTGACAGCGATCACAAAACACCAACTAATACAAATAAACCTGTCGAAGTTGTGTTAGTTTTTATATATATATATTTTTGCTACTTTTTCCACCGAACAAACTTATCCTGGGGTTTTTTCCCCCTCGGAAGTCGCCGTGTGCACAGTGAATGTGGTGAGTATGTCCTACTGGAGCTCTCCGCAACTTATGCTAAATTTATGCTAGCTAACGTGGCCCAGAGTTCAGAGCAAGTTGAAGCCATTCTGCCTTTTTGTGCCTATTTTTTTTTACAAGAAAAAATGTAATTGTCTGTTTTAAAGTTAGTTTGGGTAGCGGTGTGTGTGTGTGTGTGCGTGTTTCAGTGCTGTTTGCTAACGCTGCTTATTTAGTTGCTTATTTAGCTGGCTGTCAGTTCTAAAGTTGGCTAACCTGCTGGTACTTTGCTCCTGTCAGGATAAAAAAAAATATAATAAAAACACATTTACTAGAAATACAATAAAAATAATTTACCTTTTCTCCCTGAAGCCTTTCGCATTATGTTTTCGACCGGTAGCACTTTAGCCTAGCCCGCTAATCAAAGACAGGAAATAGACTTCACTGAGTTACGTAGACGGCTAATGCTAAGCTAGCAAGCTAAAACAAAAAGTGTAACATCTTTGTTTTATCAACGTTTTTTGGGGGTATTTTTAGAAAGCAAACCTGTTCTTTTAAAGCCAGTTTTACGTGCTGTAACTTTTGATACCGAGGCTTCGTTTCGGGTGAGTCGAAACATGTCACAATAAACCAGTGTTTTCAGTCAGGATGTCATAACCGCACCATCAGAGACCGCTCCGTTTACCGGCTTATCATTTCACTCGCTTTTCTGCTAAAATAAAACTTTTTTTTTTTTGGAAATCCATCCCATAAACATCCCCAGTCCAGTGTGTAAAAGATCTGCTTTTTAGATTACAAGCATACGTTCAAATACGGTTTATGACTAGGATTAAAGTAGGGCTGTGTATTTGGCAAGGGTTTGACGGTATTGCAATAAAATCTGACATTGCGATATTTTGTTTTTCTGTGATAAATATATATTGCGATATATATAAAAAGTCAACGTACGGCTGTATATGGAAATGATTCATTATTTAATAATAATTGGGGTGATTTTTATAAGGATGTGCAATTGTGTGAAATATAATACATAAATTATAATCGTAGATAAATACAATAGAATAAAGATATAAGTGAAATAAACAGTTTTGTGTTTTTCTGGAGATTCAGATACAGAAATTGAATAATTAAATGTAAAATCACACTGTATCGTCTTCACTGTTTAAATTATTCTACGCTAAAGCTACAAAAGCTTGACGTTAACACACTTAAAAAAACCTTACAAAAACAAACCCTAAACTAATATTAAACTTTGCTATCATTCTACAAATCACATGTGTTTTAAACTGTGATGCAGTCGACTATAATCCCACACTGCACATCCTGTTATGTGACTATTGTAGAGACACAGATTGCGATGTCGATGCTATAGCGATGTATCGTGCAGCACATGATGTGTTACAAAACAGTGAATAATTGTTTTAAAAAGTAAAAACAAATAGCTTAAAATACAACAAACGCTAATTAGGAGGCTACAGGAGCGAAGGAGGAAGTGGTTTGGCCCGCACTGAGAGGGTTTTAATGGAATGTGAATCTGTTTATCACGTAAATTAGATGTGTATCGAATATCGATACACTATTGAGAAATAAAGTATCGCTTATTAAGGCAAAATGCAAGTGTTTATTAAGGCGGCATCATCAATCGGATACAGTAGATGTTAATTAGTCCCGTTTATACATTCTTTTCTTAATCAATCCTTAGATTATTTTATTTATACATTGTGTAATTACATATACAGTAGCTGATTACATGAAACAATCTGTAATTGAGTCCTCTGGGATGCAAAGTCAGTTAATTAACCTTCAAATAATGAAAGATTTCACACTCAATAGAGTTCAGGGAAAAGCACTGCTGCTTCATGACGCTGTATTTTACCATAACTACTCATTTTTACAACCTGGTCTTTAGTTTGTTTGTCATTTTGACAGGGTGGTGGTAATTGATGGCTGTCAGACTGCTTGTCTATTAGCTTAGTTAATTTAGCTTAATGCCGGCTCGCTTATTATCATCTTCATTTCATTCCTCACTGGTTCGTAATGCAGGCTAACACCTTTTTTAAGGCTGCTGTGGATGAGCAAAAATGGCAAAACAAACACAAAAGGGATTTTTAGCAACTGTTAATGCCTGTGGCAGTGCGGGGGGAAAAACTGTACATCTTACTGTTTTTCTAGTGAAGTTAAAAATGTCTGTCCTCTTTTACTTTTTTCCCTCTTTTAAGTGATTGTGTCTTTAATGCACAACACATTAGTCAGCATTGATGCTGTTGAAGGTAAAGTGTGCTGTAAATGCTCTATATCCTTAATTCTCAAATCAGATAGATGGATGGATGTATAGATAGATGGAAAGATGGATGGGTGGAGAGATGGATGAATGAGTGGTTAGAGGATGGATGGATGGATGGATGGGTGGTTAGATGGATGGATGGATGGGTGGTTAGATGGATGGATGGATGGATGGGTGGTTAGATGGATGGATGGATGGATAGGGGATGGTCGATGGGTCGTTTAGGTGGATGGATGGGTCGTTTAGGTGGATGGATGGGTCGTTTAGGTGGATGGATGGATGGGTGGTTAGATGGATGGATGGATGGTTAGATGGATGGATGGGTGGTTAGATGGATGGATGGATGGTTAGATGGATGGATGGATGGGTGGTTAGATGGATGGATGGATGGATGGATAGATGGGTCGTTTGGATGGATAGATGGGTCGTTTAGGTGGATGGATGGGTCGTTTAGGTGGATGGAGAAAGGGTAAGTGAGTGAGTCCTAAGTCAACAACACAGAAGGTCCAAAAAGTGATTTAAAGGCAATAAGAAAAAAACAGATGTCCTAATGTCCTTGAGAAACTAATGTCCTTCAGACTTACTTTAAACTACCAAATCAGCTTACGTTTAAATTGCAGCTTTAAAAAAGATCTGTAAACTGACAAATGAGACAAAAATAAAAATACTAAGGACTTGTGTACAGTCTACCAATCAGGACATGGAGGCGTCTTTATTTGCCTGTCGGTTCCCCTCTATCCCATGTCCCCACTATCTACGTGGTTTTTGCTCATGCGGTCCACATGCATGTTTTTGGAGGTGTGGTTTGGAGTAAAACTGAAGCTTTATCAGTCCTGCCACTAGAGACTAAACACCACTGAATGAAACATGAATGGGGGTCGTGTGTAACGGGGCAGTGACTGTATTACTGAAAGTCCCACCCTTCAATATAAAAGATTAATCTTAAAAACTTCTAAAAATATATATCGTCTCGATAAGGATCTTTTTTTTTTTGTTTTGTACTTGGGTTAGCAATTAAACTCATTTTTCAGATTAAAAAAGGAAAATCATGTGTGCTTTTGTTGGATTGACTTATTTTAATACAGATTCTTTACTTGAGTCAGAGAAAAGCAGTCTGACGTCATCTGCCAAAAGTTACAAAAACTTTGAATAGCAAATGGATGATGCAGGTCAGGCACTAAAAGAGAAACCCTGACACGTCATTAAAGACTGAACGCCATTTCCGTTTTGGTTTTATTTCGTGAATAAATATTTGATGGCTTTTCTTTGAGCAGGCTGTATTATATGTACACTTACAGTAAAATCACTGGTTAGTGCATTATTAACATGATAAGATTTCCAGATGCCTTTTTCTAGAGCGACTTATGTTCTTATCTTATTTATACTAAGGGGTTAAGGGCCTTTCTCAGGGGCCCAGCAGTGGTAACTTGGTGTTGCTTGGAACCCATGATCTTTTGGTTAGCAGCCCAACACCTTAATCAGGAGACCATATGATGTTTTGCTGGGTACATTTACTACTACCCTTAAATCCACTCTTTGGATCTTGTTGGTCCTTCTACATTTTTCAAGACTACAGTTTTTATTTTCCATCTATAATTTGTCATTATCTAGTCTTCATCCTTCTCACACACACACGCACACACACACACACACACGCACACACACACACCCTCCACAACATTTACTGAATTATAGCTTATTATGTTGTTGTCATTACCCAAATAATAATAATTAAAATTAATGTCTGGTTTGTGCTAGAACCATGATTATTTATTTCCATAATTGTAGCTTGATTAGTATAGTCATACCCTCAAAACGTACTATATTGTAAAACGGGTGTACAGTCTCGGTCCTGGAGGATCGGGGTGTCCTGCAGAGTTTAGCTCCAACCCTAATCAAACACACCTGAACCAACTAATCAAGATCTTGCTAGGTATGTTTAAAACTTACAGGGTAGGTGTGTTGAGGCACGATGGAGCTAAACTCAGCAGGACACCGGTTCTGCAGGACACCGGCTCTCCAGGACAGAGATTTCCCACCCCTGTTGTAAATAGACCTCATAAAATGAAGCAGGAAGCTAAGCAGGTAGCCAGAATAAACATGACCTCAATTTCCATGCCAGTTTTTCATTTTGACTTATGATTTTAATCATAAATGGTTAAGGTTTTGGGCTGCTCATTGGAAGATTGGGGTTTGATTCCCTGCACCGTCAAGTTGGCACCGCTGGGCCCCCGAGCAAGGCCCTTAATCTCCAATTTCCTAGTTGAATAAAAGAGATAAATTCAATTCAACATTAAAGATTCAAAAAACTTTATTAATCCCAGGGGAAAATTGCTTAAATGTAAATGTAGTCGCTTTGGATACGGACGTCTGCCAAATGCCGTGAATGTAAATATTTTAGCAGATTTTGTATTTGTTTGTTTCCTTGCAAGGTGAAAGGTTTCTTGCTTCATCCGAATCCCGAGCACTCTGTCTAAACAACATGCCATTCCCTTTTGGGAAGTCTCAGAAGAGTCCAGCAGAGATCGTGAAGAATCTCAAGGAGAACGTGGCGAGCTTGGAGAAACTGGAAACCTCTGACAACAAGAAGAGCGAGAAGGTAAACTACGACACGTGCTTTAATAAGACTTTAACAATATCTGTCTGCCAAGGATGTGGTAGTTAGCAGGACCGTTTTTTTCCCAACAGGTTGCTGAGGAAGTTTCAAAGAATCTAGCCTCGTTAAAAGAGGTGTTGTGTGGTACCGGAGACAAGGAGCCTCAGACAGAAGCAGTGGCCCAACTGGCACAAGAACTTTACAATACCAACCTCTTTATCGCCTTAATAGCCAACCTGCAGAGGATTGACTTTGAGGTGTGTCTTTTTCTTTTGTTTTTGTGTGTAACTTCAGCTAAATTCCGTACTTAATTGGAATTATTTTTGATCCTCAAAGGGGAAAAAGGATGTTGTTCATCTCTTTAGCAACATAGTGCGGCGTCAGATTGGTACCCGCACACCCACAGTCGAGTACATTTCCTCCCACTCTCAGATCCTCTTCATGCTGCTGAAAGGGTGAGTTTTCCAGGCTCCAGGGCACAATCACCATCAGTACTTACCCCCCCAAAAAAGCAATTAAATTCCAGATGCCGATATTGATTATGCTGGTTACATTTACCAGTTCTGTCTGAACTGCAAGCACTGAACGCATTTTAGTGTGTAATTGATTTTTTTTTGTCCTTTTCAGTTCTATTATTTCTTAATCTTGCTTATCAGGGCTGTGTATTGGCAAGGTCATCCGTTACAATAAATGGGGTAACGATACACTAAATGGGTCACACTACAATAAATGGGTCACAATACGATACAGGGGTCCTGCCTCGATACAGGGGTCCTGCCTCGATACAGGGCTCATGCTACGAAACATGGGTCACGATACGATACATAATTAAATTAATGTAAACATAAGAATTGATAAAGGAAGAAGATTCTGTAAGAATGTAATTGACGATAGTTAGTTCTCCCTTATTGATGTAATAGTCCTCTATTTTTGGCTCTGTATTCTCTAATAACTCCAGGTACGAGACTCCAGAAGTGGCTCTGAACTGTGGGATGATGTTGAGAGAGTGTCTCCGTCACGAGCCCTTGGCCCGCACTGTTCTCTTCTCTGAGGAGTTCTATTGCTTCTTCCACTATGTGGAACTCTCCACTTTTGACATTGCCTCAGATGCCTTTGCTTCATTTAAGGTACAGTTTTACCTGTTTGCATAAATTTTACATGCATAACTTTAAGTGCATGACAATAAAAAAACCCAGCACAACTGATCCATTTATTGCACTTTTTTTTTTTTTTTTTTTAGGATCTTCTTACAAGACACAAAATCATGTGTGCAGATTTCTTGGAGACGAATTATGACCGAGTAAGCCTCGCGTTCACCGGATTTTATTCTTTATTGTATAAGTTTTACATTGGTTTTATTTATATATCACATTTAAAAACCGCCAGTATGGCTTAGCAAAACACCAAACAAACAGAGACAAAGACACGGAGCAACACACAGATTCCCACCAAAAACTCATTCAATTAAAAGCCAAAAAAAAAAAAGTTTTAAGAGATGATTTTAAAATCAATTAAAGATGTGCCGATTTGATAGACTTCTTCCTGTCCCCTTTGCGGTTGCCTTTGGTGGGGAAAGGGGTAGTGCAGGGGTTAGGCTGCAGTCCAGCTGTTAGAAAGCATCGGGTTTAATACTCAGCATCACCATTTTGCATCTGCTGGGCCCCTGAGCAAGGCCCTTAAACTCCAATTGCTTAATTGTATAAGAGATAAATGTAAGTCGCTCTGGATAAGGACGTCTGCCTTTAAATGCCGTAAATGTAAATGATTACCAGACCTCAGATTTCATGTAGGGGTGTATGGATAAAGGTAGTCCGACTGATAGCTCGCTGCCAGATTATTTAAAAATTATTAACATAAATAAAGAGTTGAAACTGTGTTCTAAGATGCACCGGTCACCAATGCAAAGATTTGGAGTAACATGATCAAATGTATGTTGTTCTTTGTGAAATTTAGCACAAGGGGTTAATTAATGGGGTGACGAACAATGGAAATTAAGAAATAGCAAGATAAAGAGAATAACAGGAGTCCAAGTGAAAACATGAATAGCAGTCTCTAAAGTTTTCACAGACAAAAAAGTTTTAACTTTGGAGAGAAGACGTAGCTGAAATAAACAGGAACTAATAACTAGGAGTCGGGAAAAAAATTGATTTCTTGATGTATCGCGATTCTTTCTCTACTGATTCTTGAATTGATTCCTAAAAGTCCAGAAACGATTCTAAATTCGAATAACATGGCGACAGGGCGGGTTTGTGCATGCGCGAAACAATAAAATAATGTAAGCGAGCGTTCGCTGCAGGTTCACCTAAACACTTAAATGTAATAAAATAAAGAAGGAAAGCAGCCCAAAATGTACTGAACTGGTTTATTAGATACAGACACGTACTCACAACTTTATCTTCTGTCTCACACCCCTGTGCACATGCACTCTCACCAAACTACGGCAAGCCCAGAGGGGAAAAATGCATTTACACACACAGAATAAACGCTGACACAGAATAACCACCTCTTAACTTAATAAACAGTTTATTCTGTTCCATAAGCACTGACTGACGCACGTACGGATGCTGGAGAATTTACTTAATTTCAACAAAAATGAACATCAAGTTTTTCAAGTTTTAGCGTAAAGGATTTGCGCCGGTTCTCCGTGGTGGATAACACAGGGTTTCACACACACCGTTACAGGTGCTTGAGTGGAGGTACAGTGTGTTCTAATAATCTGACGTTTCCATGTTTCACTCAGAGCTTCAGTTCATCCTGAACTTGACTTTATTAATCAAAGAACATTTATAAAAACTTCACTATAAACTAAAAGCATAGAAACTCCAAAAACACAAAATTCTAGTATCAGCGATATGCTATTTTTTTGCTGATGATTCCAGCTGATATTTGAGGGGTTTTAAAGCTTTAAATGCAATCGTGCATCTGTTCATATGTTTTTCAGGTATTTACAGAGTACGAAAAGCTGCTTCATTCTGACAACTACGTCACCAAGCGTCAGTCTCTAAAGGTGAGTATAAATGTTCACCTGTTTACCTGAAATTGTTAAAAAATGTCACCCTGCATTTGGTTTTCCTTCTATCTGAATGGCATATCCATATATTTGCGCTATTTTTCTGCCTGTATTGATTATTAAAGTCATATTTATGGTTGTTGTCCTCATTCTAGCAATTGTATTGTTTGAATAAAGTCACACCTGTGAGCTCAGCAGCCATTGACGTTAGATTAACGTTCGGTGTGATTCAATGTTGCTTTAAATGAGCATCGAGAAACAGACAAACTCATTAAATCTGCTTTTGATTTCACGTCACAGCTCCTGGGAGAACTTTTACTGGACAGACACAACTTTACAGTCATGACCAAATACATCAGCCGAGCCGAGAACCTGAAACTGATGATGAACATGTTAAAAGACAACAGCCGCAACATCCAGTTTGAAGCTTTTCATGTTTTTAAGGTAGATCAGTAATACCTTTTTGACATTTTTGCTCCTGTTGGTATGTTCTTGCCTTTGATATTTAGTAGGGATGCACCGATACTTGTACCGATACCAAGACCACGTACGAGTACCGTTTTTTTTTCTTGGTACTTACCAATGCCAGTTTTGGGGGATTTTTTTTTAGAGTTGATTGTCGAGTGCTAACGTAACGTTATTTATTATAAAAAAATGTAACCTTGTTTACCTGCTGTACTGCTAAAGGTTGTCATCATTAATTTCCGAATATTTATCTGCTGAGCCTGACATTATGTGACTGCTGGAGTCTTTGTGCACTGAAAGTTCTGTCACTGACATCACAAGAGGAATCTGTCTTATCGGTATCGGAGTGTTTTTAAAAGTATTCATACATGATCTCAGTATCGGGCCTGATATCAGTATCAGTATCGGTGCATCCCTAATATTGAACTTTTTTTTTTAGACAGCCATGTTCCTTACAGCTTACCTTTCTCTACATATTAATGATGCAATATTTATCAGACTTATCATGCGATATGGGTAAAAATGGCATCATTATTATTTCTCCGATAAATTATCGAAATGCGATAACTACATCTGATAAAGTCTGGCTTGCTGGTAACTCAATCAATCAATCAGTCAGTCAGTCTGATTTATCCGAGATTCATCCACTTTCCGAGTGCAAGTAACTGCAGCCGATGTTGCCAGATTGGGTGGGATTCTTCCCAGTGTTGCCAGAGGTGGGCTTTTGATCAAGTCATTGGTCCGGTTTATAATATTTGGGCTGCTTCTTGATAAAACTGGTGAGCGTTTAGTTTTATTTACAAACGTGATTTTATTACATTTTTTTAAATAAAAAATTTAACTAAAATTTAGAATAAATTATTCCTGGTGTCTAAAGTCATTTGAAGAGTCCAGACTGATGTTAGTTATTATAGTTCGGCAAGAGCTCCTAAAATATCAGTTTCATCGGTGTTTCATCAAGATTTTCTGGTGCACAAACTGCAGATTATATCAAAATTATAATATTAAAATATAAACTCATTGTTTATCTGTATCGGAACTGGCCATAAGAAGAACATTATCGGGTGTCGGTTGAAATTGTTCCTATCGTGCATCACTACTACATATAGGACGACTACTATTTAGTGATAACTAACAAACTGATACATATCAGACGCAGAAATATCAGTAAACACATATTCACTCTTTACTGGTTATTGGTCACTTTTTAAAAAAATTTAAAAATATTTTTTTGCTTGAAATGGGGGAGATGGAGGGAGAGATGAGCGCGGAAAGAACTCGGGTTTCTAGAGTGCAACAACTTGCCCATCTTGGTGCTGGCGCCGTGGTGTAGTGGGTGTTGCGCTCAGGCGACCTGGGATCAATTCCAGCTCTCTCTCTGTCTCCCCACAGTTTGTTAGTAATCAATTGGGGGATGTGGTGGCTCATGGTTAAGGTGTTGGACTACCAACCTGATCCCCAGATTCACCAAGCCACCACCACTGGGCCCCTGAGCAAGGCCCCTTAAGTCTATTGATGACTTCTACATACTATTATGACAAATATATTTACAATTTTTACCAATAAAACAGTTTTATGATTATTAATGGCTGATATAAAAATTGGGTCAAAAACCTGCTTATTCATTATTTCAGATAATCGAAATGTGCATTTTAGTGTATTTTTAGGTCACAGACCTCAAAGTTTACTCGAAAACTGAACTTGAAAGCAGGGTTGCCTTGATTAGCATTATCCCTCATTTTCTATACTGTAACTTTAAGATTTAAAGTCAAGGCCTTTTTGTTCCATTTGGTTCCCATCAGGTGTTTGTGGCAAACCCAAACAAGACACAACCTGTTTTGGACATCCTGCTGAAGAACCAATCCAAACTGGTGGACTTCCTGAGCCAATTCCAAACAGATCGCTCAGAGGACGAACAGTTCTGCGACGAAAAGAACTATCTCATCAAGCAAATCCGAGATCTTAAGAGGCCCGCACCAACAGAAGAGGCATAAAGGACGAAAGAACAGGACTGAGGAAAAAATGGAATAATAACATGTTTTATGCAGTTAAAAGGGAAAAAAAACAGCAAAAAAATGACAAACACGTCTCTCTCAGATCTCAGATTTCCTTACAGGTAACCTTCAAACTGCACAAAGAAATGCGTCTGTGTGCAAACTCCCAGTAGGACCCAAACACACTGTTAATTATTACTCCGGCGATTTTCACTTTTTGTGTAAAACATTATTTGATGGATTATTTTAAGCCTTCTGGTTTTCTGACCTTAGCGTGTCAGCTGCTACTGTGAACAGTTTACTGTCTCTAGAATATAATAGATTATAGCAGAGAAAATAATTAATTGAAACCCCATCCAGGACAGATGATTTTTATTTTATGTTGATGAAGTGTTTCAGGAGAAGTTATTTCAGTCATTTCTACTACATTTCAACTTTTAAGCAGGCTCCTAAAGCCGTTTTTACGGTTCGTTGAATGCTTTTAAAGCAAAGTTGTACATCAGATATGTTAAAGGAGTAAAGCACACACGCCTTTTCCAGCCTCGAAAATTTATTTAATTCAATTCCTTTTTCATTAAAATGGAATAGAAAATGTTTTATTTAATCTTTTAAAACCTCTCAGTGGAGAATTTCCAGCAAAGCTGCCAATAATAATAATAATAATAATAATAATAATAATACAGAACCTGCATTGGTTATCATTTCTGCCCGTGTGAGTTCCTTAGCGGTGACGTCATTTGAATAGCATCGACATGTTGATCCGCTCCATTAGCATCGTCTTTTTACTTTTATTCTGATTTAGTTTGGTCAGCATGTTATTTTATTAGGATGTGGGGCTAATGTTAGCTATATTCGCTGTGAAATTCGCGGGTTTGTGCATATTTGGCTGATCCACACGTACCATGTGGAACATTTGAAACGTTTTCACCTACACTGTATAATTGTTAGAATGATCCGTGTTTGACGCCTCTCAGGTGCTGCGTTTTGAAGTTCAGCTTTTGCACATTAACCTACACACTGTTGAAGCCTTTAACAGATGCCTTTAAACACACACACACACACACACACACACACACACAGAAGATCCGTGTTTAACACCCACTTCAGACCGTTATCTTTACTGTCAACCTTTAATAAGACAAAACTGTGGTAATGCTTGGTATCATAAGTGATGTTTGAGTTTATTTTGCACTTTTCCGTACAGTTTGCTGATTGAAAGAGATAAAAAAAAAAAGCAAAACACGATTCGACTGCGTTGCTTTAGTGAGTTTAGCTTAAGTTCAACCTTCTTTTCAGTGTCCACTCTTTGCACAAGTTCCTTTCCTGCTTACCTCAGAACTGAATTTTGCTTAAGTGATGTGAAATTAAGTGCCCCCCCATCTTAAATGATGATTATGTTAAATGACCATAATTAATTATGCAATGAAATGTAATCTGTTTTATCCACTTTTGCCCTTTAGTGCTTAAATAGGATCGACGAGTGAAACTTTTACTGTGATCTGTGCTGGTACGAAACTCTTGGATGTAAGTGTGCTGATGGTTTTTTCTTTTCTTTCTCAGTGTATGTGGATGTTTAGTTTTATGAGTTTCTACAGTTTATTTCCATTTCAATAAAGCATGTCGGTGCCAAGACAAGACGGAAATTCGACACTGTGAGGTCAAATCTACACAACGTTTTGCCTTACACTTATCAGACAAATGACTGATAAATTCACAGTGTGACTGAACCTCTTTACGTCAGTACATAGACTAACATCAGCTTATCTTATAAAGTTCTACAGGGTGTCCCATGAGTTTCCATACATAGGAAAAATTCTTTTTTTAATAAAAATTATTTTCCAAGATCTCCAGGTCTCATCCTACATGATTTTTTTTTTTTTTTTTTTTATCTTTGGGAACATTTGAAGGCCCATGGTGTATCGGAGGATAAAAATACAAACTAAACATAAATTATCTAAAGGAACGTATCACCAACACCATTACAAGCAGAACTTCAGCTGTGCTTATTCCTGTTCTTTGGCAGTGAAGGACACGCCTCCAAATAATGGTAGCCCTGTAGATCAGTGGTCCTCAACCTTTTTTGCACCAGGAATCAGTTTCATGCATGAAATTTTTCCACGGGTCTGTGACTCTTCTGCTGTCCCAGCATCTGCTCGGTCCTTCCTGGAAAAGTTCTCCAGAGAATGTTAGTTTTGGCGTTTTTTTTTTTTTTTCAAGGATTAGTTTGTGTTGCTAATGCGTGAAATTGCCCGCCAGAGTCAAGTGCGTTAGTGTGACGAGGGCAGAAATAAAAAAATAACTATCATTTTAACCACATTTTTTTTCTTCGCTGTCCGGTACCCAATGAGGAGCTTGGGGACCCCTGATGTAAAGATTATTATATAAATAAAAATGGTTTTGTTAAAAAAAAAATTTTTTTTCCTATGTATGGACACGTATGGGACACCCTGTATAACAGTTAAATGTAGTTTATATTCAGAGTGGTACAATTTCAGGTGCAGGTTGTAATAACCAGTATATGTCTTTTAAAAGTAATTCTAAACTACAGTGTCCAATGTTCTCTAAAGTTGTTTGGAGTACCCGGCTTCAGGATTATTTAGTGTTCTGTCTGATTTCTGTTCTCCGTTCCACAACATTAGGATGATATTTATGTACGTAAGTTTATTTTAGGAAACTAGTGAAGGTATATTAGAAATAAAATCTACAACCGTGAATGACTCGTTAATTATTTTAAATAATAAACATCGATGAAACAAGTCATGTACATTACACAGTGTAGACCAGGGGGTCGGCAAGTCACGGCTCCGGAACCACATGTGGCCCTTTCATCCTACAGCTGTGGCTCCCTGTGGCTTTGGAAAAGAATAATAAGAATAAACACTGAATTTATTTTAATTTAGGTAGTTAGATTTTTTTTAATTATTCGGAATTTAAAATAACAAATGCGTGTAATTTAGTTTAAAAATGCGTCACGCCGCCAACAGGCGAAACATGGAATCCCGACACTTATATAAACATGAAACGGTGTAAATTTGGAGTTCTGTCGATCTTCGGATCCACATACGGATGTCAGCAGGTCGTCTCTAATATCAACTATATATATATATAAAATACAAACATCTCACAAACGACAGCTTACAATCCTGTGTGAAAATGAAGGTGACGTCTTCATATAGACCTGCTATGGGGACGCCGTGTGCTGAGGCTCGGGAGCAAAAATCACATTAATTATCTGAAATAAATATTTTAATTAGCAAATAAAAATATGATTCAGATTCACGGCTGACTGTGCGCTCCGGCGGGCACAATAAAAAGATGACGGCGGACGTAATTTTGGTTTGCTGCAGGTGAATTATTTAAATACGAGGACGACTCGAATACTTTTTAGTATTTTTGATTTTTTTAGATCATTTTATGTTCAGTATATGCTTCATCTCAGCGTTTTTTCTGAGTCCAAAATATCTTTTGTTGCATACGAATAAAATGTAATTTTCGCTGTAGAAGTGCAACACGAAGTCATTTTAAAACGATATATGCAGTGTTTTCCCTTATTTTAGATGTTCGAACGAGCTTTGTGGCTCCTGATGTTCTATTTTCTGACCCGAATGGCTTTCTATGGATATTTCTATGGATTTTGTAGCTATGGTTGAGTCCTCGGGGGGCAATTAGAGAAAGGAAACCCTGATGTAGTTTATAACGAACACCGGATTTACTGTATTTGTCTGTAAGACGGTCACTGCTGGTATGGGTGCTCATAAGCTATAAGTGTTTTCGGAGACTCCTTCATCCTGGGAATTAGTCATAATATACAGCACCTTCATAAACCAGGGTGGGTTTTTGTCTAAAAGTCACTTGGATGTTTTGTAGGCGTATGCCGGAGATTGGGGTAAAGAGGCTTATTTGTCACAGATACTGTAGTTCAAGTTGATGAAGCTTTATTGTCATTTTAACCATTTATATATAGCAGATGCAGCACACAGTAAAAGGAACCAACGTTTCTCCAGAACCCTGTGGTGCTACACAAAACAACACGGAGCTAAAGACTAGAGAAGTTGTTGTCTTAGCCAAATAAAGCGCATGTGTGCAAACTGGTGCAAATCAGACAATACAGACGTTACAGAAACAAACCAGTCTGAACAGTACATTCAATAACACCCACCAGATTATAGAGGATGTGCAAGTAAGCAGCTTATCAAAAGTGCTTAGCAAAATCTATCTTCATGTTTACATGGTGCTTTAAAAACATTGATTTATGTTTTGTGTGTGTGTGTGTGTGTGGGTCAGTTGAGGTAGTTCAGTTCAGTTCTGTGTGTTGAGGAGCCTGATGGCTTGAGGGATGAAACTGTTACACATTCGGGTTGTGAGCGCCTGGATGCTGCGCTACCTTCATCCAGATGGTAGGAGTGTGAAAAGTGTGTGTGAGGTGTGTGTGAGGGGTGTGTGGGGGCGTCTACAATGCTGTTGGCTTTGTGGATGCAGCGTGTGCTGTTAATGTTCGTTATAGAGAGGAGAGAAACTTTACAGCAGAGTGAAATTAGTTTCTTTGCATATCCCAGTTTAGTAAGTTGGGGGTCAGAGCACAGGGTCAGTGATGATTACAGGTCTGTCAAGGATTACGGAGAAGCTGAAACACACACACATTTCATAAAGTGGGAAAATATTTGCTTCCATTTAATTTCTCTCTTTAAAATATTACTTGGATATTTAATTTTTATTTGGCTCAAATTTCACTCCAACTTTATAAAGATTATAATATTTCCTGAATTTGTGTTTATTAGTTCAGTCATTATTCATTCTGAACATTAAAAATAAACCTTCGTTTAACGTTTTAAAAACATATTTGTGTTTATGTTGACTTTAATATAATGTCTTCTTAATCAAACCCAAGCAAGAACATTAGTACAACAATATTTCTGCTATTCCATCATTTCATTAGTTAAAATTTATTAGAAGAGTATCTATCTCCTCAACCCCACCCCCAAAAACTGCCCACCTGGGATATCTGTCTGCCCACCTGGCATATCTGTCTGCCCACCCGTCTATGGTTGGCTAGAACCGGGACTGAACTTTTCTTGTGTGCCCTTTTGTTGCTCCTTCACTCTTTTCAATTCTTGGACTAAATCTGATCACTCCTGTCTGATCTGCCAAGATTCAGCCTTTTCCTGGCTCTGTTCAGCAAACATGGGAATTTTCTTTCTCCGAGGCGTCACCACCGAGTTTTTGTTGTGTGTTTTGTTGTGCAGTTTCATTTCATAAGCTCTTCAGCTGTTCCTCACATCTATCCAGCTAATTCTTCTCCTCTTGGCTGCTGCTAAGTTGTTCCTCAGACATTTTGAGGCACTCTCTCAGCCTCCATCTGTACCGTCTGGGGCTGTCTGGATTGTTGAGATGTCCTACTGGTTCCAGATGCACCTTCTTCTCCTGTTACAATCTGTTTTCGCTGTTTCATATAAATGTTTCTCCGGTGTATAAACTTGAGAACTGTGTGTTTCCATTAAATTGGCATTTTTGCTCATTCTCTGTACCAAGCCCCCCCCCCCATTTTTTCCTATCATTCACGTTTTAATACAATTTTGTGGATCTGCTTTCAAGACTGGCAGATTGAGATGTGATTCCTCAAAGCTGTGGACTTCTAGTGAGTTTTCCCATCCAGTGAAGGTCGGATTTGAGTTTTGTCATTTTTTTAATGTCTCTATGTAATAAATAATATTACAAAAATAAAAAATTGCAGGACTGTTAAAACACAGATATTCATAAGAAGAAATAAAATGTTTTATAAAGTTTTCGTTTATATCTGTAATCACTGAATTCAACACATTAGAATCAATGGACAAATATCAGTTTTAACTAAAAAATCTATCTAGATATAAAGTATTTAATTAAACAATATTTATGAATAATAATACATAAGATTAAAAAAGAAAAAAAAAGCCGACAGAAACAACAAAGGAAGCAGGCTTTTTTTCAAGGCTGTGCCGTTGGTGAAATAACGCCATCTATCGGTGAAAGTGCAACATTCAGACCAGCGGTTTCTTTAACACTTTATTCCTTAAACCTGAATGTTCTTTAACCCTTTATTCCCTTAGCATTTCATTCCCTTAACCCTAATTATTCTAAACACATTTTCTTTGCCTTAAACTTTTATTCCAAAATAAAGAGTTAAAAAATGTAGGATAAAAAGAATAAACGTTTAAGGAAATAAAGGGTTAAAAACATTTAGGTTTAAGGAAATAAAGTTAAGAGTTTTAAAAAATAGGGTTAGGGAATAAAGGGTTAAAAACATTTAGGTTTAAGGAAATAGAGAGTTTTAAAAAATAGGGTTAGGGAATAAAGGGTTAAAAAATTATGGTTAGGAAAATGTAGAATTAAGAAAATAAAAGGTTAAGAAAATAAAGAGTTAATAACATTTAGCGTTACGGAAATAAAGGGTTAAGAAAATTTAGGATTAAGGGAATAAAGGGTTAAGGGAATAAAGGGTTCAGTAGATTTAGGGTTAAGGGAATAAAGGGTTCAGTAGATTTAGGGTTAAGGGAATAAAAGGTTAAGGGAATAAAGGGTTCAGTGGATTTAGGGTTAAGGGAATAAAGGGTTCAGTAGATTTAGGGTTAGGTTAAGGGATAAAGGGTTTCAGTAGATTTATGGGTAGGGAATAAGGGTTCATGTTCAGATTTAGGGTTAAGGGAATAAAGGGTTCAGTAGATTTAGGGTTAAGGGAATAAAGGGTTCAGTAGATTTAGGGTTAAGGGAATAAAGGGTTCAGTAGATTTAGGGTTAAGGGAATAAAAGGGAATAAAGGGGTCAGTAGATTTAGGGTTAAGGGAATAAGTAGGGTTTCAGTAGATTTAGGGTAAGGAAAAAGTAAAGGTTCAAGGGTTCAGTGGGATTTAGGGTTAAGGGATAGTAAAGGGTTCAGGGTAGAATTTCGGGTTAAGGGAAAAGGGTTCAGTAGATTTAGGGTTAAGGGAATAAAGGGTTCAGTAGATTTAGGGTTAAGGGAATAAAGGGTTTTCAGTAGATTTAAAAAAGTTTAGGTTAGGAAAAGGGAATAAGGGTTCAGTAAGGTTAAAAATAAGGGTTCAGGTTGGATAAAGGTTCAAGTGGTTTAGGGTTAAGGAATAAAGGGTTCAGTGGCTTTAGGGTAAGTGAATAAAGGTTCGTAGATTTTAGGCTTAAGGAATAAAGGTTTAGTAGATTTAGGGTAAGGATTAAAGGGTTATATGATTAGGGTGTTAAGGGAAAAAGGGTTTCGTAATTTAGGGTTAAGGTAATAAGGGTTCAGTAGATTAGGGTTAAGGGAATAAGGGTCAGGATTTAGGGTTAAAAGAAAGGTTCAGGTAGATTTAGGGTTAAGGGAAAAAGGGGTTAAGGGAATAAAGGGTTCAGTAGATTTAGGTTAAGGGAAATAAAAGGGGTAGTAGAGGGTTAAGGGAATAAGGGTTCAGTGATTTAGGGGTAAGGGAATAAAGGGTTCATAAAGGGTTAAGGGGCAGTGGATTTAGGGTTAAGGGAATAAAGGGTTCAGTAGATTTAGGGTTAAGGGAATAAAAGGGTTCAAAGGGTGTTAAGGGTTAAAGGTCAGTAGATTTAGGGTTAAGGGAATAAAGGGGAATAAAGGGGTTCAGTGATTTAGGGGTAAGGGAATAAAAGGGTAAGGGAATAAAGGGTTCAGTGGATTTAGGGTTACGGGAATAGGTTTTTTAGGTTAAGGGAATAAAGGGTTCAGTAGATTTAGGGTTAAGGGAATAAAGGGTTCAGTAGATTTAGGGTTAAGGGAATAAAGGGTTCAGTAGATTTAGGGTTAAGGGAATAAAGGGTTCAGTAGATTTAGGGTTAAGGGAAATAAAGGGTTAGTAGATTTAGGGTTAAGGGAAATAAAGGGTTCATGGATTAGGGTTTAAGGGAATCAAGGGTTCAGTAGATTAGGGTAAGGGAATAAAGGGGTTCAGTAGGATAGGGTTAGGGAAATTAAAGGTTCAGTAGATTTAGGGTTAAGGGAATAAAGGGTCAGTAGATTTAGGGTTAAGGGAATAAAGGGTTCAGTAGATTTAGGGTTAAGGGAATAAAGGGTTCAGTAGATTTAGGGTTAAGGGAATAAAGGGTTCAGTAGATTTAGGGTTAAGGGAATAAAGGGTTCAGTAGATTTAGGGTTAAGGAATAAAGGGTTCAGTGGATTTAGGGTTAAGGGAATAAAGGGTTCAGTAGATTTAGGGTTAAGGGAATAAAAGGTTAAGGGTATAAAAGGTTAAGGGAATAAAAGGTTAAGTGAATAAAAGGTTAAGGGAATAAAAGGTTAAGTGAATAAAGGGTTAATTACCAGTATAGTTTGTTAGTGGTAACACACAGCTTTTACATACAATAATATTTATATCCAATAACAAAGCAAACACTGTACAAAATGTCCGCTATACTACATCCTTATGAGCGGAGTATATTTAGAAAAAACTACGGGGCGGCGCTTGTGCAGTGTTGGACTTTTTGTTCTCTGTTTGTACTGCCCCCTGCTGTTATGACCTGCTAATGACACTTAATAATGAAATAATATGTAGGCGCTCAGTGTCAAAGCACCAAACTGCACATTAGCAGTAAATTAGTGTTTATTTGTTTGTTTGTTTGGTTTTTTATAGATTATAAAAGGCGATTATTGTGTTAAATTATACTGTAGGCTGGGACTTAGAACATTTACTCTATGTTTACTTTCCGACACATGGGAAATTCTTTATTCTGTCTAGTTTAATAGTGTTTTGGGAATGTTTTATGCTATTGTTCTTATATCTTTCCATTTAGAGCCATGAAAGCAGATAATTTAAGATAATTTGGAAATGTGTTCAATTAAAATATAAATCTTAAGAGCTTTAAGTGCTGAAATGCACCACTGAAATCTGATTTTTGGTTTTCTGCACCACTGAAATCTGCAGGGTGGGTTTAAGAAAGCAGTTCGAGCAGCCTGTGCATGTCTATTAAATGAAGCAGATTTAAGAGTAAAAGGTTTATTATAATGTTAAAAGCTACTTTAAACAAATCAGCATTAGTAATAGTTAAAAGAAAAGAGTTTGACGATCTGGTAGCTTGGAGGGAAATCCAGCCGGGAATGTTTAAGGAATTCTGCCTTTGATGCACAGCACAATAGCCCCCTTAGAGTTGTGGGGGTAGGGTTATTGCAGGTCAGAGGTTATTGCAGCCTTCCTAGGGCTTTCCAGCTATTCGATAGGGCGCCAAAAGGAAAAAACCTCCAATAAATTGGTGGTCAGTTTAAAGCAGTCATCCTGAATGTCTTTTTTTAGAATAGTTTTTGTCAGAGCTGATCATTTATAAACTGGTTGGGGTTATTCGGTGGGAAATACTGGTATAGAAGTCTTCTCTCTTTTACCCCAACCCCCCAGTAAAAACATCAACAAAAGGATGCTCTTCAATTACATATGCATGACATAACTTTTTGTGCTGCGTTTAGAACTGAGGACCTGGATTCAACATAGAACATCTGCCAACTAGCTGGAATACGCGAGTATCTATAGCCAGGATAGATAGATATAAAATATATAGTAAATACGTATATATATATACAAATGTCATTTAAAATAACTTTTGGATGCTAAAGACGGAAACTGATTGGGCCTCAGTTTTTAAAATTACTTTAAAAAATAGAAAAAATTAATTAAACAATTAAAAAATTTAAAAAATACTATTTGTGGACTAGTTGACCACAGAGTTGTGGGTAGTCTGTTTTAAAAATAGTATTGTTTATTTATTTATTTAATTATTTTTAATTGTCTCCGCTTTAAGAACAGACACTTATATATTAATACTAAAATAAGTTTTAGGGTATTTGGTTTTGGGTTGTTTTTTTCCGAATATTCAATAATCGGATATTGTCCCCGTGTGGAGAGAGAGAGAGAGAGAGGGGATTATATTGAGAGAGAGAGAGAGATAGACAGATATAGATTTGAGAGAGAGAGAGAGATAGCGAGAGAGGAGAGAGAGGAGAGAGAGAGATAGAGCGAGAGCGAGAGAGAGACAGAGAGAGACAGAGAGAGAGAGAGAGAGAGAGAAAGAGACAGAGAGATATACTGATATATATTGAGAGAGGAATTGAGAGATAGATAGATAGATAGATAGATAGATAGATAGATAGATAGATAGATAGATAGTAGATAGATAGATAGATAGAGATAGAGAGAGAGGGATATATGTTTGGAGAGAGAGAGAGAGGAGAGAGAGAGAGAGAGAGAGAGAGAGAGAAAGAGAGAGAGAGAGAGAGAGAGAGAGAGAGCGCGCGCGCACTCGGGGAGGCGCCCAACACAAACCCCAACACATGACCAGACCGTTCGCGCCTCTTTTGGATTGTCGAAGATTCAAATCAAGTTTCGGAGGTAAAGAACATATTTAACTTCTCTAAAAATGAATAATAGTTTTGTATATTTGGAATAATTTGTTTTCTTGGTGATTTTAAACTCTGATGTTGTTTCCGTTGCGGAGGTTTTGGTGTGACAGATTCCAGCTTCAGCTTCCATAACAATAGTTCGCGTGCGGTCCAGTGTGTCGCTCATTTCCCGCAGTCTATAAAGAACTTCCGGAAATCCTCGGGTTCTAGATGATCAATTACATCATTTATTGGCTAGGAATTAATTAATCCAAAAAAATAAAATAAAAATTACAACACTTCTAGAGGAATCTATAGGCAGACAATCGGATTTTAGATGAAGGGTTTCAGATCTGATCTGGTTCTAGTTTTCTGTAATCAATAAAGAGAAATGTTTTAGAATTGTTTTATCCAGATCTGTTCTTTATCTGTATCTGACATCCGGATTAAAGTATAGATAAAATATAATCTGGACTGAAGTTCTTTTCGGTTAAAGTTTCCTTGAGTTGAGGGACAGAAAGTGGATTTGTAACTTTTAACTAATTCCTCAAACCCTGGTGATTTCGGGTGATTTCTGGTGAAGCTCCTGTGATGCTCTGGATGCTGTAAAGATGGAGAGAAAAATGTGATGTTTTAAGACTTGTGTGTATGTAGTTTCAGCAATTCTTGGGGCTATTTGTGGACACCCCCCCTCCCCCTTTAAACGTGTTGTGTTTTCGACCGACCACCTGCAACCTAAAAGCAACTCGATTTACACCAGTTCACACACACACACACACACACACACAGAGTATCGCAAAACTTAAGACCAACAGGCTGTGCTGAGTTTTCAGATTTCATTTGATTTCCTAATAGCTGTAAAACACATGGAGACACCACAAAATTCTGCCCAGGAATCCGAGAAGTTAATCACCTTCCACGAGTTCTTCATCTGCAACAATGAGGAGGCCCTGAAGCGAAGGTCTTCTACTGCTTTCTTTATTTAATGATATATTTATTGAATTAACTCATGTCGAAACTAAAATTGTTTTCATATCTCTGTAGTAATGAGTTTCCAGTTCCTATAGGTTCGAGATTGGCTTTAGGTTAGATTGTAGTTTGGTGTTGGTTCCTTCCGTTCTTCTCAATGGAGATCCTCCATTTTGATGATGATGACGGGCGCGTGGGAAACACGCTGTTGACTAGCTTGAACGATTCGCTCGTAATCGTCTAATTATTCTAGATAAAAACACATTCATACAATTTTAACCACAAAACTTAAAGTGATTTCCAAAAGCTGAAAAGATCTCGCTTTGCTAAATTATTATTATTATTAAATATTAGTCTTTAGAAGGAGACAGTGAAAAGGCCACGTGACTTGCCATGAAACCCAAGGTAGCATTTTTCTAACTAACCCCAAATTTATTATTTCTCAGCAAATGATTTACGCAACATTTAGAAATACTTCTGTACTTTTTAAAAATATATATATATAATTTGCTACGTTATAGAAACTCAATTAAGTGTAAGTATGTATTATATGTATATATATAGATATATATATAGATATATATATATATATATATACACACACACACAATTATATATTATATATATATTCTATAATTATATTTATATATATAATATAGAATATATATATGTATGTATGTGTGTGTATGTATGTGTATATATATGCGTCGTTATTCGTCTTTTTTTCCCTTTCCATTATTTAGTAGGTTAATTAGAAATCACGTGATTGATCAGTCATTAATTAATCAGTATTTAAGTACATGCAATTTTAAACGTCCGGATTATGAAATTCATATGTAGAAAAAACTATTATAAAATAAATATTTTCCATGGCTGTGTGGTAATGTTATAGTTTTTTTTTTTTTTTTTTTTTTAATTAATTTGCAAAAAATATCTAATTTTTAAATTATTTTGTTTAATTGGGCGCATTTATCATGCGTTTATGCGCACATTACAGGCTATTTTCCCGCGTTGTGCAGGAAAAAACCAATCAGCTTCATTTAGGCATGTTACAATTACGATTGATTAACTTATTGAGTAACTTTATATTCAATAAGATAAAATAAGATAAATAAATTCTTTATTTATTCTGAAGGAATTTTTTATTTCCAGTAGCTGCTTATCAGCAAATATAAATACAAAAAATAAATAAGAAGCATAAAATAAAATAAAATAAAATGGAATACCAGGTAATTTACAAATATATAAGAATATAAAATAAATAAAATCCATGATGATTTGGAATTGTTGTAATTTCCCTTGATATTTTTGTCCTACAGGTTTCTGGGAGATTCCTGTGACTTCCCACCTCATTTAAAGACGCTGGATGTGGGACTTCAGCTCATGTGCGCGTTTGCTGCTAAGGTGCATCTTGTGTAGTCAGTGAAGTAGTGTAGTATCTACTGCGCCAGATGCTCCTTCCGGCAGTGGACAGTGTACGTTAAACCACTGAAATCCGTGGCCTGCATGTGTAAACCTCATTGAATTATGGATCAGCCTCTCCTATTCGTTGGCACACGCACACCAAAAGTACTCAGTGCAAACAGTCTGTGGTCCTGGCAGTCCCAAAGTGCTCACAGTGCAGGTAGTGACCGCTGATCTACTGCAGTGTGTGCACTTCATGTATTGCTGGTCATCTGCATCAGGACAAGTGGCACAACAGCAGAAATGCTCTGTTGCACGGCGAGTTTTGCAGGTTTGCATCCAGCTTGAAAACAACACGCTGTGCAAATCCATGCAAAACTGGCGGTCACAGAGGAAAACTATCAGACTTAAATTAAAGTTCAACATGACTTTTAAGTTACACTTTACATTTCTACATACATTCTATATAGATATGGTTGGTTTTTTAGTTTTAGGTTCAATTCCAAGCACCACCAAGACACCACTCTGGGCCTCTTAGCAAGGCAAGTTAATCTTAACCCCAATTGCTCAGTTGTATAGCAGACATAAATGTAAGTCGCTCTGGATAAGAATGTCTGCCAAATGATGTAAATGTTTGTTTTGCATTCTGTCTAGAAAAATTGCATGGTATCCATTCTGAATTTGCCAGGGTCACTTGACCCCCCCTTCTAACACAACAGGTAATATGGTAATAAAAGAAGTAATTAATTGTGCTGGTTTAAAGTATTCTAAACAATCTCGTGTTCTTTATAGTGATAATTGAATATACAGGACTATTGGATCTGGTGTGTAAATCATCCCTTTTTTGGCACAGTCTTTTTACATGCATTAAGACCAGCAGGTGGCGCTGTAGACTGGTACAAACAAAAGCTTGAATTCCTGCAGAAAATGTGCTTGTAGTTGTCTACATTAATCTCAACCGAATGTTTAATTAACTTTATTTATTTGACTTTTAAAATAAAAAAAAAACCCCAAAATGTATTATTTTCCTGCATCACCATACAAATACTTTTCTAAATCATGCAAGTGCAACTACTGCAACAATAAACACAAGTTTAATGCATTTTTATGTTTGTCTCTGCATTTGTTGTACTTTTGAAGGCGATGGATGGATCACACAAAAGAAAATGTAAAATTAGGATAATAACTAAAATAGTGACTTAGATTTTTAACATAGTTGTTAGAAACCGCAAACATTACAATTAAAAGTACTTTTTTTTTTGACTAAAAAGGTTTTTATATGATTTATTTATTGCGTTAAACTGTAAACCTTACGGTAATTAGAATAATTGTGTACTTTATAACGCTTGAAGCTGATCTATTGTCCCTTTTTGTGGGTGATCGTAAGTACACGCTGGAGGGCGATATTCCAGCACACAACACGTGCGCGCCTCTGTACAGAAACTGGCAACCCGTCTGCTGGAAGATGCCGCCAATGGAGGGAGAGAGAGTTTATAAAAGAACACACCGAGAGCATGAAGGCTGTTCCTCTCAAGCGCACATCTGCGGTTCCACTCCTGCCACCGAGGATCCGTGCTGATGTAGAGGAAGCGCATCAGGAGGAGAGTTAATGGACGGCTGTGTCCTAACAAGAGGACGCTCATCATTAGATTAGATTGGACGGAATCCGATCCGGGACGCGGTTTAAGCTGAGTGGCATAAAAACCCGACTTTTTAGTACAGTACAGTTTAACTGTTTTTTTTTCCATGTCAGTGCCAATGAGCGGCATGAACTTCATCGCGTCGTGCGTTTTGTGCGCTTTGTTTTTGGCGCTTTCTGAACCGAGCGCTCAGCTGCTGAAGTGCAATGAAGTGCGCTCATCGTTCCAGTTCCGGTATCCAGGCACCAAGTGGGCTCCAGAGACCCCAGTTTCAGGTAAATCAGTTTCAGGTAAATCAGCCATGATGGAATAAGTGACAACCGGACGTCTAGAGACAGCTTTAAAAAGTGCTACCTGAGAGAATGAGAAAAATCAAATCTATCTATCTGTCTGTCTGTCTGTACCTGTCTACCTATCATTTAATTACAAAAGTGTGTGTCTACCTATCTGACTTTTTTAAATTTATTCATTCATTTTTTAAATTCCTATCTGTCTGTCTGTCTGTCTGTCTGTCTGTTTACCTATCATTTATTTCAAAAGTGTGTGTCTGCCTATCTGACATTTTTTTAAATTTATTCATTCATTTATTTAATTTATTGTCTGTCTGTCTGTCTACCTATCATTTATTTTAAAAGTGTGTGTCTGCCATGTTACTGTTTTCCTATTTTCTGTCAGACGTATTTATAGCAGGTAGTTTATATAGATAGCTACTTCCTTACTGTTACTGTGTATATATTTGTAAATAGTATAACCCTTTTCTTAGTTTGTATTTTTTTTTTAACTCTGTGTTTGCCCCTTTACACCAACCCAAATTCCTCATGCGGGGTTTGGGGTGGGGGTTGATTGTACCTGGATTATTGTATTGTATTCAGTGTTTGTATAGCAGTGAAATTCCATAAACTATTAGATATGGTGGTTATGGTTATGGTTGCCCCCCCTGACTCTGGTTACCTCTGATGCCCTGCTTCAACTAAAAAAAACCCCATCAAAACACAGTGCTATTAAACGCCAATCAGTGTACTAAATCCCGGTTGTTTGTGGGAATTTGTTTAATCATCCAAATAGTATTTGTGAGTTTACACACTTATGTCAGGTAAGGATGTCTGAATTGCAGTCAAGCCCCTGCCAACCATAGAAGGGTGGGCAGACAGATATCTCGGGTGGGCGGACAGATATCTCGGGTGGGCGGACAGATATCTCAGGTGGGCAGTTTTTGGGGGTGGGGTTAAAGGGATAGAAACTCTGTCAAATTCAACAAATGAAATGATGGAATAGCAGAAATGTTGTTGTACTAATGTTCTTGCTTAGGGTTTAGTTAGGAAGACATTACATTAAGTCACACTTCCACACTTGCGTGAATGTCTGTATCAGCTTCTCCGTAATTCGTAATCCTTGACAAGCCGCCTCGCCTCGTGAGTGTAGACTGCGGCGTTAATTACAGCCAATAAAATAGCGAAACTGTTTGGTTTTGCGTTGTGATTGGTCGGGGCTTTCGTCATACTTCTCAACACAGAGTCTGTGTCAGACTGCTTTTATCAAATTACAAATCATACAAAAGAAAATAAACATGTATTTGTATACCGCAGTCTTTACCAAATTTTGATTAGTTGGGCAAGACAGACGTTCGGGTAGGCTCAGCCCACCCCTTGCCCATGCCTAGAGCCGGCCATGATTCCAGTCAATGTTCCAGTCTATTTCAGGTGTTCAGTGGGGTTGGCATAGAACCCTCAGGTTCTTCCACATCAACCTTGGCAAACTATGTTCTCATGGAGCTGAAGGAGCTTCGTGCATCTTCACCGGGCCATGCTGTCATGCTGGAACAGTGTTTGGGCTTCAGAAAGTATGATGTAATTTAACAAAATTTACATTCACCCTTATCCAGAGGCCCAGCAGTAAAAACCCGATGGTGCTGGGAATTGAACCCTGGTCTTCCAATTAAGTCAAACCACCTTAAACACTCCGCTGCCACTTCCTCCTTCACAACATATACAGATACAAAGACTTTCTACACAACTGCTTCCAACTTTGTGGCAACAGGTCAGGGAAAACACTCCTGTGGGTTTTAACATAGTGAGGATGCGTCTGTTTTAGACTTGTTGATGCAAAATCTGAGAAGAGCTGTCTGTTGCTCCGGGGCTAACACAGACCTTCTGATAGGGGCATTTAATCAAAAATAATGTTCCTTGAATTTTTTAAGATCTTTTTATTTGCAATTTAAATCATTTTGTGTCCAATGGGACGGAAGAGCCGCCGTAACCTAGCGTACTCCATTACTGTATTACCTCAGAGGAAGAAATATTAACATATGACCCTCACTGGGGTTAGACTGGAATGAAGAAGAATAACTTACTGGAACAGGAAACGAGTATCGAAATGGTCCTACATACTTGTCCTAAAAGCTTGTCATGTATTATGCATCAATTTGTTGGAGCGAATCCATCAAGTATAAAAGCAGATGTCTCAGTGCACCTGCAGGACAAGCTGATGTTTATCACTTTACCACAAGAGCTCCAATAGCGCAGGTTAGGACACAGTTGTGGTGAGTTTTTATACAGTTTATATATTTAAAAATTCGAGGTTATATCATTAATACAGTTTATGGCCGGCTCTAGGCATGGGCAGGGGTGGGCTTAAACGTCTGTCACGCCCACCCAATCAAAATTTAGGAAAGACAGTGATATACAAATACGTTTTTATTTTCTTTTGTATGATTTGTAAAAGCGGATTCTGCGTTGAGAAGTTTGAAGAAGCGATGTGAAAACCCTGACCAATCACAACGCAAAACCAAACAGTTTCCTGTTTTTGATTGTGATTCTATCTGTCTATCTGTCTATCTGTCTATCTGTCTGTCTATCTGTCTGTCTGTCTGTCTGTCTGTCTGTATTTCACTGATCTGATTTTTTTTAATGTTAACTCAATTTCTCTCTTTAAAATATTACTTGGATATTTAATTTTTATTTGGCCCAAATTTCACTCCAACTTTATAAAGATTAGAATATTTCCTGAATTTGTGTTTATTAGTCCAGTCATTATTCATTCTAAATGTTGAAAACTAACATTTTAAAAACATATTTGTGTTTATATCGACTTTAATATAATGTCTTCTTAATCAAACCCAAGTAAGAACATTAGTACAACAATATTTCTGCTATTCCATCATTTCATTAGTTAAATTTTAAAAAGTATTCATCTCCTCAACCCCACCCCCTAAAACTGTCTGCCCACCTGGGATATCTGTCTGCCCACCTGGGATATCTGTCTGCCCACCTGGAATATCTGTCTGCCCACCTGGAATATCTGTCTGCCCACCTGGAATATCTGTCTGCCCACCTGGAATATCTGTCTGCCTGACCGTCTCTGATTGGCAAGAACTGGGTCTAAATACAGTTATTTTCTTTGTGCAGTCTTGTATAATTAACAACTATAGTACCTTCTTAGCCATAAAAACCATTTAGAGGAAATATATATTAGTAAGTCTAATAATAATAAAATTAAAAATATAGAGGAAACTAAACAAACGCTTGCTTTGGAGTCTTGCATGCAACAGGCAATGTAAAATCCTCCTGATCCCTGTGAAGCAGAGTAACAGAGTCTTGAGTAATTATTACTCTGCCCTTTACTTGGCTTTTGATTGATTGCACTCTATCTAATGCTGGAAACATTATAGAAAGCTTGTAGCATGTCAGACTATGGGATGTGTTGTAGGGCTAATTCCACTACCCATGTCAATTTAGTGTGCAACGAAGCTATTATATAATACACAAAGTACAAACCGCTTAACTGCTAAAAATGAAATTGGACATGTCATTTTCCTCATTCAATTACAAGCTATCATCTCTCATGCTAACAGGTTTGGGGTAATAGCTGGTGGTGATCAGTTTCTCTGAACCATTTCATTGCCTCCCACACATAACCGAAAAGCATGGGGGTCAGAGTGTTTGAACAGAATGAACCAACCTCACAAATGGATTCGTGATGGATCTGCATGGAGTAAAATGGAAGCAACTGTACACTCTACAGTGCAGCTGCCAGAATGATCCCATTATGAGAAGCGTAACTTTGCATAAAGCTTTTGCTTTTGTGGTGATTCTTATTTAAATCTGTATTGCGGTTTTTAACGGCATAATCTTGCAAATATAAACCTTATAAATTAATTCAAGTGTTTCAATTAACAGCAGACAGACATTCAACACACTTTCTGTTCTGTTCCAACATTTGTTCTTAGTGTTTTTGTGTTTTTTACTGGTGGTCTTGGTTGGCTATTTTGTTCGTAGAGTTGTTGTCATTAGCGATCGACCGATTTAACGATATTTTTCACGATATGTAAGTTTTTTGTTTTTTTTGTAAAATCAGTTCCACTGATATATTTTCAACATCGACATAAAAATTTAATCGATAATAACGATTAATCGTGCAGCTCTAATCACAACCTAATGTAGTTCTGCTCGGTCGAGAGTTCCAAACCAGAAGAAAGGATCAAACTTTTTTTTATTTAGATAGTTTCAAAGAAAATATTTTCTTAGATTTTTATTTTCTTCACTTGTTTGTGTTGCTTGTATCATGCATTTAGGATTGATTTTAAAGTTCTGTTACTCGTTTATAAATCGCTCAATTGTCTATAGGTAATATAGATGACTATAAATAGACCTAAATACATTTCAGATACACTCGCTAAATAGAAACCAATCAGATCACTCAGATCATTAGGATCAAGTCAGTTAAACATACCAAAGGTTCAGTCTAAACAAGAACAAGTATCTACCAGTAGAGATCAGATGTGTTAAATCAGTAGCCATCTTTAAATCCAGACTCAAAACACATCTGTTTAGTTCTGCAATCACTGAACGAGCGCTGTGAGACGTCCCAACCGACTATAATCATTTCATATTCTCCCTTGATGTAGAAATAAGAGTTGTTTTGGTCGCAAAAGAATATAAAACGACAGCATGGCAAGTGTAATAAAATGCTTAGCTGATTAAGACGTATTAAAAAAATAATTTGATAGTATTTAATTTACTTTAATTGCGATTAATTGCACCCTTTTCAGTGAGATTAACTGTGATTAATTGCACATGTTTAGTGAAATTAAACATACACTATTTATTTTGTTTGTGTACTCACACGCCGTATGCACTGTTCCAGTGTGGGTTGATGCACATTACTCGTCGCTTTGCTAGTACAACCTGTGATGTGTTTTGCTTTTAAATGATACTTTTAGCTCGATGAGCTTCTATGGTGGGATGATTTTCATTACAGTGGATAAACACAACTTTATGTTTGTCCAAAGTTCCATTATGAGTCAGCTTCAGACACCCAACCGCTAGTTAGCGTAGCGAACGCCACATTGAACTCCGTAACATCCGGCCAGCATCCCGTGTGTCACTCGATAGCTAGTCAGACATGCGTGTTAGCAAGTGGAGTCGTCTGATCTCCAAGGTAAATGCTGTACATTATACTTAATAAAACCAGTTTATTCCAGTACATCCTATTCTATTGTTATTATACATTATTCGTTATTTATACATTTATTTTTCTTATTTTCTTAACCAAAAAAATGCAGTGATTTTATTTGGGGACCCAAAAAAATTACTGGCATTTCAATTTATTTTAATGGGAAAATTGATTTGACGTACAAGTAATTTAAGTTACGAGCTCCGTCACAGAACCAATTAAACTCGTAGGTTAAGGCACCGCTGTATATTGTTTCTGCTTATCACTTACTAGTCACCAAAACATGCTAATTACAGTCTCTGGTAAGTCATATATTCTAATTTAATATTTTTAAACTAAGTAAAACTTTTCACATCCTCCAGTCGAAAAACCCAAGCTTGATTCTGTGGACGTTGCCTTTGTGTCATAACTCGACCGTCGAAATACTAACTGGAAGCTATTTTGGCAAAGATATGTACTGTCTGCTCAACAGCATGTCCCCCTGGAACACATTCCATCCCACTCTAGTTATCGTTCGTATAAACCCAAACCCGTGTACTTACTATGTGGGAAGTTTAATGCTGGATATAGACTTACTTTTTTGTTAGTACCCTTGCCAGTTGCAGTTCCAGTGGGGTTTGTCAGAAAATAAAGATGAGGTGCTTTATGCTTATTCTGTGTTGGAAGTAAAGACGGGAGTTGCAGAGACACAGCAAAATCGAGCTGAATTCTAATTCAGCTGCATTTGGTGCCGAGGGGCGGAGAACGAAAAAGCCAGCGTGGATGTTTTAACCTCTCCTCTGCGTTAAAGCAGCTTCATGCACTACAGCCTTCCTGCCCATGAGGATAAGTTTACACATATTAATGAGAGTTAGAAGTCAAGGCATGAAGGACAAATGGCTGTCCTTTTGGGCTTAACACTTTGCACTCACACCAACACAAATGAGCTTAACAAAGGTTCGATTTCTGTCACATTCCTGCTGTTTGCGTTTGATGTGCCGCTTTTTGACAGCCACTTTGTTTAAATGGAAGTTTACTGACCCAAAACTCGGACTGGTGGCGGATCTGCATCTTTCCTATCAGTTTTACCCCTTTGATTTAAGGGATTTCATTGGGATTTGATCTTCTTTTCATTTAATAAAAACAAAAAAAAAATGAAATGTCTTTATTTTGTCACAAATTTGTTTCTTTGCATATCCCATCTTAGTAAGTTGGGGGTCAGAGCGCAGGGTCAGCAGTGATTAATTAACCCTTAATTAAAGGGTTAAGGGTCTTGCTCAGGGACCCACCAGTGGCTGGCTGGCAGTGGTGTGGCTTAAACTTGGGTCTTCCTGGTCTTCAGGTCAACAATCTTAACCATTTGAGCCATCGCTGTCTCTTATTTATTTATTTATTTCTTCTTCTAACTATTTCTCTGTTGTCTCACTGAGATATTTTACAGCAGGTTAGACAACCCTATGGTTGTGTTTAAATAGTGCTGTAAAAATTAAACTTAGACATTCACAATATTTGGCAGAAACTTTGGAGACTTCCATTTATCTTATTTTATCCAGGTACTAGTTAAGAGTTAAGGGTCTTTTTTAGGGGTCCAGCAGTGAAAGATTGATGGGTCTGACATTTAAACACAATAACTTTTGATCGATAGTCTATAAGAGTGGCAGTGGTGGCTCAAATGGTTAAGGTGCTAGGGTGACGATCTGAAAACCTGGGTTCAAGTCCCACCACCACCGCCAGTCAGCCACCATTGGGTCATTAAGACCCTTAACGCTTCCTGCTCCAGGGGCGCTGCATCATAGCTGACCCTGCGCTCTGATCCCAACTTACTAAGATGGGATATGCAAAGAGAAGACTTTCACTGTGCTGTAAAGTCAATGTAATAAAATCCCCTTTCCCTCTTTTTAAATTGTGTGGCCTCCAAAAAGACAATTACGACTGAACTGCATGGAAGAAACTGTACGGTCTACAGTGCAGCTGCCATAGTTACCCGATTCATCCATTGGCGTTTGTCTTTCTGTTGATTCTTATTTACATTTACAGCATTTGGCAGACGTTCTTATCCAGAGCGACTTACATTTATCTCATTTATACAACTGAGCAACTGGGGGTTAAGGGCCTTACTCAGGGGCCCAACAGTGGTGGTTTGGTGGAGCTGGGAATCGAACCCACATTATTTAAATCTGTATTGCAGTTCTTACCTGCATAATCTATGATTATCTTGCGAATATAAACCCCATTAATAGATTAAAAATGATTTAAAAAATCTGAAATAAACAGCAGACAGACATTTAATGAACTATTTTATATTAGCGATCGACAGATTATTCAATTTAAGCTTTTTTATGATTGGATGCTGGGTTTGTAATATACGTTCCAGTGGTGATATATATTGATTCTGAACTGATCCAGATGTTGTAGGTGGTACAGTTGTGGTTGTAGTGCAGAGGTTTGGAGTTGTGTGTTAACGGGTTTCTTGTCTCTCTGTCTGCAATTCCACGCTGTGTTATATTGTGTGTTTGTTTAGTATTGATGGGTTTCTATAATTGTGATGTCATACTGGGGGTATTAAGAGGTGTGTATCAGTCGGGTAAATCCGCACTGAAGGCCCAGCTACCAAATGCACCGCCCGACACCGGTCAGTTTCACTGATATATTGAGGCTTCTTGTGTGTGTTTTGAGAATTGCATGCAAGACCATTATTATGGGACTGCGTCATGACGAGAGACAAAAGGGAACCCAGTTCTACTTAATCGAGAGCACTAAGCCAGACTAAAAAAAGGCATTCTGGATAAAGGTTTCTGCCAAATTTATGTATTGTGAATGTCAGTTTTATTTTTATAACACTATTTAAACATACAACAGGGTTAACCAACGTGCTGCACAATAAAATATCTCAGTGAGACAACAGAGAAATAGTTAAGAGAAAAAATACAGAAAAAAAAAAACCCAGTACAATAAAATCTTAGTGATAAAACACCGAATCAAAGAGGTTTCAGTACCACTCTAACGAGGTTCTCCAAGTCATTAGTAATTAATTAGAGATGGAGTAATTAGTAGCATAGAAGAGGAGGTCAGCTCCAGCTGGAGACCGGCTGTCCGGGGATCTATAGAGGAAACAGAAAAGAATCAGCATCCAGCACACAGTCCTCAGTCGTCTCTCGGAGCAGAACAGTGTGTGTCATGGAAACGAGAAAAAAGTTGAATTATTACCCATCTACATAAATAAATAGAACCGTTAGGAACAGGCTGACCTCTCGCATGTGGGTGTTTGTTTTAGTGGCTTTAATTGTAGACCGCATTACTAGAGCTCTTGTGGCTCTTAAACAGAGACGGCATTCATCATGTGCCCAAATTCGGCGTTGTTTTCTAGCTTAAATATAAATATTTCAGGCATGTATCGGATAATTAACTCCCTGTTGAGCCGAGTTTTACACAACAAAGGTACTTTTTTTGGGTCTTTGGATGAAAAGGGAAAAAATGGAGCAGCTTGTCATTCTTGTGTCAGGGTGAAGTGGTGCAGAACTCACGGATCATACCAACTGTCTCTAAATGCTCCGTAATTGTATTTGGGCCACTCTTTTAGTGAAATCATTTAGAGCTCTTCATGTGAAAGTGATGGGGTTTAGACCTCTGCGCTGCTGTATTTTCTTGTAAAGTTTGAAACCAGACTTTCAATTAAACTATAGATCAATATTGATTTTCAGGGCTTAAGCTGATTATGGTGAGGACTAAAAGGAGAACTAAATTCTATTCCTCCTCTCGTGTCCTGATGGTCATTGCCTGTACAGACTGAGGTTCGATTTCTTAAATTGACACTATATTTATAAGCAGTCTGACCTGATGATGATGACGCAGGACTCTGAAAGGAGTGTTAAGAATTTCTGATTCCAATTCTCTTTATGGGTAAATAGATATCAGTGTGTGTTCAGTCCGGGGGTCAGTCAGTCAGTGGTTCTCTGCTGTTCTAAACACTATCAGAATCACTGACCTACATTTACACCCTAAACTCTAATATTAGTTTCATTAAATGGTATTAATTTATTCCAACAGTTTATTCTCTTCATTTCGTAGTGTTTTCTCTCGCTGCACTGCTTCCAGTACGTGTATGTGGATGTTAGATTTTTTTGTCCAATCAGATTTCAGTTTCTATGTGCTGCCATGTTAATCTAATCTGTCTTCAGAATCAGTAGTGCTGCACGTAGAACTTACACTATATAAGTAATGACAGATTTTTCCATCTTTTTTCCAAACTCTTACAACCCAGTTAGAATTTGTACACCCACAATGGCTGATGAAAGGAGGAAAAATCAATTCGGTCCTGGACAAACTAAAAAATCTATTTTTAAGGCGGATTTTCCCAGAAAAGTTGTAGAAGTGCTGAGAGTTCGGGATCCTGAAGATAACTAGCTTGTCTCAGCGCGGGAAAGAGTTTATTCCCCACTTCCAGACCAGCGCCGCCGAGCGGTAACACCGACTTACAGCCTTTAACTGTCTGATAGATTTTATTGATATCTGTAATGTTTTTGTGATGTTATATTAATATTAACATAAATATTGATTCTGAACTGTTCCAGATGTTGTAGGTGGTACAGTTGTGGTTGTAGTGTAGAGGTTTGGAGTTGTGTGTTAACGGGTTTCTTGTCTCTCTGTCTGTAATTCCACGCCGTGTTATATTGTGTGTTTGTTTAGTATTGATGTGTTTCTATAATTGTGATGTGATAGTGGGGGTATTAAGAGGTGGATCAGCCGAGTATGTCCCCACTGAAGGTACCAAATGCACCGCCCGCCACTAATGGAAATGGTAATGCCCTGTAGATGCTTCTAGCATTTTATTGGCCCATTAATTTGCATTATTTATTACATTGTTTTTCTATCACAACCACAATAGACATTAAGGGGTAAAAGTCACCCCCCCAATCAGATATGACCAGATGCGGCACTGTTATGAATATGAACTGCTTTCTTGTATGTTGTTATTATTTTCAGGTGTAATTTGTGATATGATCACTGATCTAATTTTTTTCATGTCCTTAAAAAACACAGTACATACAGTACGGTACTGTAAATACCATACACACTATCTGCTTACACATATTACAACATCGGTCAATTCTGGAACTAACAGACTTTGTTCGCTAAAATCAAGTCCACTGGTCCACAACAGGACATGGTGTAAAATTTAAAATAACAAAATAACAATTTTTTTAACTTTAAAGAAGGAGACAAATCACCCAAAACAAAAAAATAATTACCCTTTTCCCCTTGGGTCTCAGAAGGATATGGTGTTATTACTCTATGCTAATAGTCGTCTAGGAATTTGGTTATGCATAAAGTTTGGTGGTTCTCCCAGCTGGAAGGGAGGAGTTGCAGGATGAGATGTGTGCACCAGCCCCAGGATCTGGAAGTGTTGTGCTCATCTGGGCTTTGCAGGGGTATTTACTGAAGACAGGCGCACAGATCACACTGCAGGAGAAGTGCATTAAGGGAGGTTACGACTAAAGGTAGTGTGTCTTTTGACAAATATGGGAAGTTATAATGAACTTTGTTGCTGAGTTCTAAAAAAGGCGTTGCTGATTTGTGTTGGTGGCGCAATTCGGTGATGCATCTGCAGGTAAGACAGTAAGTTCTCACCAGGACAAGTCGCTCACTGAGAGGAAACGGAAGAATATTTAAACTAAAACTGGGGCAGGGAAAGAAATGTGTTGGTTGTTCAGTGATAGTTTTCAGTCATGTGACTGAGTCATGTGACTGCAACTTAGCGCCATATTTCAGTTATTAAAATATTACTGTCAGGTCTCCATATCAGCTGTGTTCACATCTGGTGATGAATCCCTCACTTTACACTACCGCCAGAATGCTAGCGTACAAAAGTTTAATAATATATTATTACAATCCCAATTTTTAAAATAATGTATTATAACGAGTTTATAATATTGAAACAGTTACAGTCTGAACACAGTTACAGTTTTGCCTCGATGTACGAGTTTAATTGGTTCTGTGACGGAGCTCGTAACTCAAATTACTCGTATGTCAAATTAATTTGTTCCCATTGAAATGAATTGAAATGCCATTAATTCGTTCCAGGTCCCCAAAAAACACCACAATTTTTTGTTACATGTTTTTAATAAGAAAAATAAACTATAAATACCGAATATTGTATAAAAACACTACAATAGGATGTACTGGAATAAACTGGTTTTATTAAGTATAATGTACAGCGTTTACCTTGGAGATCAGACGACTCCACCTGCTAATGTGCATGTCTGACTAGCTATCGAGTGACACATGCACATTAGCAGGTGGAGTCGTCTGATCTCCAAGGTAAATTGCTCTATCCGGTGTTTACACGTGCTTGTCTTTGATAAAGTGTTCACTGAAAATACGAGTCTTCTGCGACAAACAAATCCACACATCCCTCTATCCTGGGTTTTCTTTCTTTTGTAGAAGCATAGCCCAGGTTTGTCTCCTTGGTGGTTACTGCACAACAACTAGCCGACATTTCGAGTAAAAAAAAAAAAAAAAGATCAGTCAGTTTGTGAGCAGCGGAAGATAACATTGTTTTGCCCGTCAGGGGGGCATTCCCTTAAGGGTGTGACGTCACACAAGGGCTATCAATAGAATGCTGCTCGACAGTGTAAAACGTATACGAACAGGTCTACCACTACGCCGTGAAGAATAATTTATCTATCTATCTATATTTATCCTTCCAGTCTGCCATCAGTCCCTACGAGCAGACTTTATTTAGTATGATACAGTTTTTGTATTTCTGTAGGAATGAACCCCCCCCCCCCCCCCATGGGCCTTCACTTTTCCCCGTCCCTGTTCCAAACTTTTCTAATGAAATACATTTATCATTTCTACACAAAAGACAGGCAGAACTGGTCTGCTTTGCTGCAGATAATTACCAAATCTGTCTGCTTTCTTCATCCTTTTGTACCTGCTCTTTCTCTGCTCGCAATTTGCTATTGACGGCTTAATAAATTTGTCCTGCAGCCTGAAATTAACTTGATCGTATCTGTCGCCAATCTTTCGCAAGTATTGATTTAGGATATTAAGCCTGTCAGCGTGAGTATAAAAGTCGCTAGATAGCCAATCTGGAGGCTTCTCTTGCTGTTTTTCCTTTCATATTGTGGCTCCTGTGTATGTGTGTGATTGTGTGTGTGTGTGTGTGTGTGTGTGTGTGTGTGTGTGTGTGCATTTTCCAGAATATGTTATAATTTATTTAATGGTGTACGTCTTTTCTGGGTAATTTATTCATCTATTTTGTTTTATTATTTTGGTGTCCCATGTTTATGCAATCGCCACCTTTTTGTTGTTTTTTTTCTGTTCTTCCTTGTCACTTTTTACCACCCAGAGAATTACCACAAATCAGTCAAACTAAGATTTTTACACTATGCATTTTATGTGGCTGGAACAACTTATTCTCTAGTCTTCCGCTCTGTGTGGTCCTTTCTTTTATGCAGCTCGTTGTTGTCTAATTTTGTGTTGGTTTATTCAGCAATTCAGGCTAATAGGACAGAATGCAAGATACCAGCAACTGATTTTCAACCCTTGGTGACCGAGTTCATTAATATCAAATGGCAAATAGAGTAAAATAAATACATACAAAAGGAAATATGAGGTAAATCCACTGCTAAACCCAGGAGTAAACTGCAACCATTTCCAAAAGATGGAGAGAGAAAGATGGAGGTCTGTGAGTGATGTGAAGATGTGCTGAGAGTGAAGCCGGCTCTAGGCATGGACCAAACATCTGTCCTGACTACCCAATCAAAATTTCTGACAAGACAATGTATTTTGTGTATAATTTGTTATTCAATAAGAGCAGTCTGAGGTAGACGCTGTGTTGAGAAGTTTGAAGGAGGGGTGTAGAAAAAGATCTGTCTATCCATCCATCCATCCATCCATCCATCCATCCATCCATCCATCCCCATCCATCTGTCCATCCGTCCATCCATCCATCCGTCCATCCATCCATCCATCCATCCATCCATCCGTCCATCCATTTGTCCACTCACACATTAACTAGATCCAAATTTAAAAAAAAATGTTTACTCAGTTTATTCCTTTAAAATGTTACTTAAATACTTAATTTTTATTTGGTTCAAATTTCACTCCAAATTTCACTCCAACTTTATAAAGATTATAATATTTCCTGAATTTGTGTTTATTAGTCCAGTCATTATTCATTCTAAACGTTAAAAATAAACCTTCATTTTAATAAACCAACATTTTAAAAAAATGTCTTCTTAATCAAACCCAAGCAAGAATATTGATAGAACAATCTCCTCAGCCCCACCCCCAAAAACTGCCCACCTGGGATATCTGTCTGCCCACCTGGGATATCTGTCTGCCCACCTGGGATATCTGTCTGCCCACCCATCTATGATTGGCTAGAACTGGGTCTAATTGAATGTCCATTTTTAAATGATGCCCATTAACACTGTTATTCAGTAAACACACACACACACACACACACACATATTTATTTATCTATTTATTTATCTATTTATTTATTTATTTCTAGCCAATTAATACCTTTTTAAATTATATTGAAAAGCCTTCCCTGTCATGAATTTAGCCGTTGCTGCTGACATGGTGTAAAAAAATTTAAATAAATAAATCAATAATAAATAAATGTGTTAATGTAGCACGGTTTTCCCGGAGAAACGTTGTCGTACTGCGTCTGCTGTATATATCTTGTAAACAATGACAATAAAAGCTACTCGATTTGAAAACGCAGCATTTTTGCTGGTGACGATTAAAATGGATTTGAGTAGCCTAATAAAAGCTATTTAAGCTGTAGCCCATCTGATTTCTTCTATATCTGGAGCAGTTAGCGATTCTTTTGCTCTTGGATTCTTTGCATGTGTGAAGGTTAAAAGGCAAAAACTAAAGCCATGACTAGTTATTTATATTTTGTGACTTACCAAAGGTCATTTTCTTACAATAATACGGACTGAGCATGGGCAGGGAATGATTAGTCCTGAATTGTGCATGTACCCTTTCTGGATGCTCAATGTGACCTGTTTCACCAGAGATGGTAGGATTCTGGAGGTCCCTGGGGTATTTCTTTAGGAAGTCTGGAGCCTGGGGCTTTATCTGCTACACTAAAGCCCCATTCAATAACTGATAAATTAGTTCTGCGAAATTAAACAAATTAACTTTGCCAATTGAAGTCATTTGCTGGTAATTATTTAGTTTAGTGGTCTCGGGTTCATTAAAACTGTAATCGGACAAACGCATAAACCAGTTTATAGTCCAATAGAAAACTGTTAATGCTGTTTGTTATCGGATTAATATTAAAATTTTATGCTGAATAAATAACTAACCAGTTCATCTTGGAAAAAAAACCCAATAAGCGGGATTTTGAAGGGCCAAATAGTATTTTGTTGCTAGGACACAGAAATTCCCCTTTTCATTACTTAAACTTGACCATCATTCTTACACTTGTCCATCTATCATTCCACCGCCTGTCAGCATCTGTCAGCATCGGTGATAATTGCCACTGCCCCATGTGATCTAACACCTCTATATCGTTCCTTACCTGTGGTGTTTCTCCGGATTGCTTCAGACGCTCTCCTGCGTACCAGCCCAGACATCTTTTGTCTCTCCCTAAATTGTGTCAGTCCCCCTCCCCCTTAACCACCCCCCCCGCCCCCGCCACCACCCTTTTCATACCGCGTCTTCATCTCGAACTATCATCTTCAACCCCCGCTGTGTGCTCTGGGACAAAATTTGACACATCTGATGGTTGTTTAGAACTTCATCATTCAGACTAGTTCCGCCCCCTTAGCAGCCTGAAGACACCCAAGTCACCTCTCTACCTCTCTAAGTTTATTGCGACACAGAAACAGTAAATCGTTGCACAGTGGAGATTTTAGAATGGAGATGATGTTACGGAACATAAATTCTGTCTTTATGTAAAATTTATTACTGCTGTTTATCTATCTGTCTCTGTCTGTCTATCTGTCTATCTGTCTATCTATCTATCTGTCTGTCTGTCTGTCCGTCCGTCCATCCGTCCATCTATCTATCTATCTTGGCCCAGATTTCAGTTCAACTATTATATTATAATATTGCCTAAATTTGTGTTTATTAATTTATTACTTGAATTTTAGCAAAATCTCCTCAACCCCACCCCCCCAAAATTGTCCACCTGGGATATCTGTCCGCTCACCCTTCTATGGTTGGCAAGAACCGGTTCTAAATGTGATTTTGTTTCTGGTTCTGCACTTCCATTTCCCAAAGTTTTTTTTTACTTCTTCACTTTGTTTGCGGTTTGACATATAGCCAAACTTTCAGGAAACTGTTCTCTTTTGTGTAAGTATTACTGACATTTTTACATTGTGGCAGCCTGAAAAACAGTTCCTCTAGTTTACAGCAGGTTTTATTGGTCCTCCTGGTCTGGTTTTGCTTACAACATTTCTCATTTATTGTACAACAGGTTTAATAATTAGTTGACTCGTGGGTATAAATCAAAGGAACAAGTTGCAGTAGAAAAACAGCAACAAAAAGCTGAGTAAATAAGACCCAGCGGAAGACTTTCATATAACAAATGCGGTTCATTTATTTGAACCTGGATGCTGTTTTGACCCAGACAACAACAACTTCTGCAGAATTATTCCACATGCTAATTATTCAGGAACAATGCTGTAAAACTAAGCGATGCTGCATGCAGAATTAATGGTCTGTAACTCATGGTAGAGGGAAGTGGTAGCGCAGTGGTTACGGTGTTGGACTGCTAATTGGAAGATCCGGTTTTCGACCAAGTTGCCACTGCTGGGCCCCTAAGCAAGGCCCTAAACCCCCTATCGCTCTGTTGTATAAAAGAGATTAATGTAAGTCACTCTGAATAAGAACGCGTTTGCTGTGGTTTAAATGTTAATTGGTAGCACAGGTCTACGTCTACAAATTTCACACTCACTTTTTTTTTCAATTCTGTTAAACACAATGTATAATGAATTATTTTACATCATCACAAACATGCATTTACAACAGAAATAAGTCTTATTTAGTTAAGTTGCTTTTCTTATGCTGTTTTTCTAATGCATTTCATCACTTTGCCACCTTCGATAGGTAGTCACAGGTTCTGTACCACGTTGCGCTTCCGGCTTTGTACCACAGCCTGCTAAGATATTAAAGCTGCAATAATAATAATAGAGCGATAATAGTGATTGTTACGATTGTGTTTCCTGTTTCCTGTTAATGTCATGTTTATGTCTCATGATTATGTTTGGTTTGTGTTTTTTCATGTTCAGTTTATTTTTTTTGTTCTTATTTTATGTTTATATTATGTTTTATATAGTGTTGTTTTATGTTTATGCTTTATGATTGTTTTATATTTCTGTTTGTTTATTTTGATTAATGCCTTACGTTTGATTATGTTTTATGTTTCATGTTCATGTTTCATATTTACTTCCTGTCTTGTCCTGTGTCACATGATCTTTGCTCCTTGTCATGTGATATCCCTTGTCTATGTGTCGTGTTTTCATTGGTCTTGTGTCTTGTGTATTTATAGCCCTTGTGTTTCCTCTTGTTTTCGTCCTGGATTTCTGTTTGTCCCTGTACCGCTGGCGTGAGTTTTTATATGTCAATCAAGTTAAGTTGATTCAAGTCAAGTTTATGTTTGGTTATGCTAAGCTAAGCTAAGCTAAGCTATACTAAGTCAAGTCAAGTTTAGTTTCTGTTTTGTCACTTTGTAAATAAACTTCAGCTTTCGGTTCATAAACTATACTCGCTCCAGTGGATTCGTTAAAGTGACGTAGAAGAGCCAAACGAATTAACATCTTCTGACTGATGGGAATTAAAAAAAGGGCAGATTTACTGTGATTTATTTTGTCACATATCCTTTGTTTTTTAGAGTACAGTGAAATTCTTTTTCCGCATATCCCATCTTAGTAAGCTGGGGGAGCAAGAGAGTGCACGGTCAGCTATGATACAGCGCCCCCTGGAGCAGGAAAGGTTAAGAGACTTGCTCGAGGACCCAACAGTGGCTGGCTTGCTGGTGGTGGGGCTTGAACCCAGGTGTTTCTGGTCTACAGTTCAACAGCTGGCGGTGGTGGAGCTAAAACCCAGGTCTTCCTGGTCTCCAGATCAGCAACCATTTGAGCCACCACTTTTCCCCTAGCATTAGACTGGAACGCTTCTCACACGCATTCTAAAATACTAGCATGTAGGTTCTTGCTACCCCCATGCTGATAAATATATTAGAATTCTCTGCAATTCCTTGTAGCACCACAACATCCAAATTCACATCGAAGGATTTATTCGTCTCCTTTAGGGGGAAAAAAAAGAATCGTTAATTACAAACCAGTTATTTGATATCTGAGAAATCAGACATGACATTTCATTACCCTGTGCCTCGTTTTTCTTTTCCGCACAGCAGATTTAGCCTTCTCTTCTCTTCTCTTCTCTTCTCTTCTCTTCTCTTCTCTTCTCTTCTCTTCTCTTCTCTTCTCTTCTCTTCTCTTCTCTTCTCTTCTCTTCTCTTCTCTTCTCTTCTTGTTTTTTTTTTTTTACATCATTATGGTTCTCATAAGACCAGCAGTCATGCGTGGTTTGCTTTGCAATCGAGTCGAATCAAACAGGACAAAGTGTTTTTTGTTTTTTTAAAAATGATTTTTATTGCATATTGAATTGAACATTGATGTTTATTTGGGTGTTTTTTTGCACAAAGCTAATAAAACATTAAAAATAGAGTGTTTTTATTTGAATGTGATGGTGGTTTTAGCTTCATGTGGCGCTTGAACACTTTCAGAATGAAGCCATAAGAAATTGTCTTATGGACGCAAACTGCTTATTAAAATAGTCTTAAATATAAAATAATGTATGAATGTAAATTCGGAGGGTTTTTTGTATATATATGTAGGGTTTTTACTTTATTACCCAACTTTTATAGGTGCTTTGCTGTGCTGTAGATCAGAATTCTATCAAGTAGCAGCATCAAGTTTTAACATCAACATCAACACCTCAACCATATAGTGGTGTTGGACTGATACCTGGAAGACCAGGGTCGATTCCCAGCACCACAACTGGGCCCCTTAACCCCCAATTGCTCAGTTGTATAAAAAGAAATTAATGTAAGTCGCTCTGGATAACGACGTCTGCTAAATGTTGTAAATGTCCCCAGTCTTTTTTTTACCAGGGTCCAGTTTCATACACGAGTAGAGACGCAGGGGTTCCAATAACAGAAATAAATAACAGAATCTAAATGCAATAATTTCAGTTTACATTAGTAAATTACAATTGCGGGTAGGAATCTTCTACAATTACGGGTAGGAATCTTCTACAATTACGGGTAGGAATCTTTTACAATAACGGGTAGGAATCTTTTACAATAACGGGTAGGAATCTTTTACAATTACGGGTAGGAATCTTTTACAATAACGGGTAGGAATCTTTTACAATTACGGGTAGGAATCTTTTACAATAACGGGTAGGAATCTTTTACAATTACGGGTAGGAATCTTTTACAATTACGGGTAGGAATCTTCTACAATAATGAGTAGGAGTTACTTGTTACTTGTTGCTGGCAGTCTGTGATTTGTCTGCTGTTCTATCGTCTTCTCGTTTCTTTCTGAAAAAGTTCACATTCTCCAGTGAATTTTGTCTTTGAGGGTTCTCATTTTTGAAATAGCGCGCCAGAGTCAAGTGCGGTAGTGAGACGAACAGTTTTTTAAAATAAGCTGAACTGATGAAAAATATATAATATTATAAAAACTCTAATTTTAACCACAATTTATTTTCTCGCGGCCCGGTACCATATGATCCATGAACCAGTACCGGTTCGCGGACCGGGGGTTGGGGACCCCTGCTATAAAGCCCACCTGCAGATCTGTATAGCTCATTTGAGCATTTGCTTGTTTAAAATAGCTAATTGGCTGTTGCTCTCCTGCTAGACTAACACCATCCCAGGAGGATTGAACAGATCGTTACAGCAGTCTATTTCCATTCTTTCTTTCTTTCTTTCTTTCTTTTTTTTTTTGACTGATGAAATACCAACACCTCTCTCTCTTTCTCACTCTTGCTTTATCTTTTGTCTTTCTAAAACAGGCTCAGACCTGCAAGTGTGCCAGTCGAAAGGCCTCACTTGCTGCTCTCGCAAAATGGAAGAGCGTTACCTCCTCACCGCCAAACAGAACCTGGAGTCGAATCTGCAGGCCAGCAGCGTCCAGCTCAAACTGCTCATCATCCAGAACGCCGCCCTTTTTCAAGGTCAGTCCCTTCAGAGCTTAATACCAGTGAATAGGGATTGTCGAGTAGGCCATCTTACAGGGTTAATGCACATAAGAAGACCTATAATGGATCTACTGCTTGTCGCTTAAACAGATTGTCTCATTTGGTAGGATTTGGTAGCCTCCAGGTAATTGCTTTATACTAACAATGTTAGATGCACTGGTGGTGGCTGGACTCTTGTCTACTTAGAAATGTGATTCAATTTAAATTGCTTCAGTGACTAAAAAAAACTCCCAAAGCAGGCAGAATCTCAAAAAGATCTTTCTTCTTCTTCTTCTTCTTTGCTCTGGCACCATCCTTTGGGAAATGGCGAGTAAGCCTTGCTTACAATCTTCTCCACATCTCCTCCCCAGTGCTTTTATTTTATCTTTTTGTAGTTTTTGCTGTTGAGACAGATCAAAGGGCTTCCCCTTTTTCCACTTCCCCTTTCGTCCTTCACTCCCTTGAGCCCCTACTTGCCCCTCCCCGAGCCAACCTGGCTGTTTCATCCTGCCGCAAAACACGGCTAAAGGCTCATTCCTTTGAAGTCGACTTTGTCAAACACTCATAAAAGTTATGAGGCTTCGTTGCAGGGACTTTCCTGTACATCTAAAGTCGCTTGCATGGATCGCACACTTCTGAGTGCTCGTCTTTTTTGTTCGCTGGTTGGATTTAGTAACACCGTGTCCTTAATTATGGATACAGCCCATAAGCCTCTTAGTCTATCCTCTTTATAATGCCTGACACGGGCATTTAAAACCAGCTAAATATCAGGTGTACTTTATTTATAGTACGTGTTAGCAAATATATCCTTAGGTGTACTTATACACAGCGATTAAACCAGACTTAAACACTGATAACTGTCTCTACTGAGATCCCTACAGTGCCCTCAGGCAGGATTTCTGAATTTAACTGTCTTCTTACTTAATTACTCGAACCTGCGTTAAGGGTTTATATGTTCAAAGCTCTAAGAAGCTCAAAAAGGACACTGGATTTTCTTTTTTTTCGTTGTCTCCTTTATCTTTTTTGGGGATATTTGGGGCAAAAGTAAGTATAAAAAAATGGCCATGTAAGCGGGCTGTTTTGTTCTAACCTGTCTAATTTCTAGTAGTTTGGTCGTGTTGGGCAACTGAATGTTTATTTTTATAAAATAGACATTTTTAGCTAGAGGTGACTGTTAGGGTGAGGTGACAATTTTACAGCGTTATACAAATACATTTTTGTCTGTCTGTTGCTCTGTCTTGAGCTGTCTGTCTGTTGCTCTATCTATCTATCTATCTATCTATCTATCTATCTATCTATCTATCTATCTATCTATCTGTCTGTCTATCTATCTGTCTATCTGCCTGTCTGTCTGCCCTATCTATCTATCTATCTATCTATATCTATCTATCTATCTATCTATCTATCTATCTATCTATCTATCTGTCTGTCTGTCTGTCTGTCTGTCTGTCTGTCTGCCTGTCTGTCTGTCTGTCTGTCTGCCCGTCTATCTATCTATCTATCTATCTATCTATCTATCTATCTATCTATCTATCTATCTATCTATCTATCTATCTATCTATCTATCTGCCTGTCTGTCTGCCTGTCTGCCTGCCTGCCTGCCTGCCTGTCTGTCTGTCTGTCTGTCTGTCTATCTATCTATCTATCTATCTATCTATCTATCTATCTATCTATCTATCTATCTATCTGTCTAGCTATCTGTCTGTCTGTCTAGCTATCTGTCTGTCTGTCTATCTTTCTGTCTGTCTGTCACCTGGGATATTTGTCTTCTTACCCTTCTATAGTTGGAACTGACTGGTTGCTACCTTTTCTTTTACGGTGAATTTGCACAGCGTGTTTACAGGCTAATTAGAGTTAATGGAAATGTTGCAGTGCTGAATATCCTGATCGTAATCAGTTTATGTAGCCTACATGTCATCTATAGTGACTGACAGTTTCATCCCAGTGGCTGAGCCTGGAGAGATTTTTACCTCCTCTGGAATTTGTTTAGATGATTAAAGACAGAACTAATTTACACCTTTTTTCTCATCTATTGAAAAAAAAGGATGAACAGACAATAAATTGAATCTGGTGGACAGTAGTGAAGAGAGGACAGTCCTGCTTCCTCTTCTGTGTTTGGTGTTGAGGGTTGTCGGATCTTTCACTCCAACCTTGGCTAACCAGGTGTAATGGATTGTATTTCGTGCGCTAACTTTTTGCCACACTGGGGGTAAATAGCTTAGTGACTTATGTAGTTTTTGTGGTCCTGGAGGACTAACTCAACATTTTTCTAGCATTGTGTTTTCTATGCAATTCTTTACAATTATGTCTTGGCTTATCCAAGCAAATGATTCGAGGGACTGGCCATATTAACGTAATATTTGAGATAAAATATTAAGAGACAGCGGCGCTGAGGAAGAAACAGGTATCAGAGCTGGAAGTACTGGAGCTGAAGATGTTGAGGTTTTCTTTGGGAGTGGCGAGGTTGGACAGGATTAGGAACGGGTTCATCAGGGGGACGACTCATGTTAGATGTTTTGGGTAGAAAGTCAGAGGAAGACTAACTTTCTAGAGGAAGAGGAAGACCAAAGAGGAGGTATGTGGATGCGATAAACGAGGACATGAAGTTAGTGTGTGTGAGTGAAGAGGATGTAGAGAATAGGGTTAGGTGGGGACAGATGATTCGCTGTGGAGACCCCTTAAAGGGAACAGGAGAAGAAGATGAGCTTCTGCTTGTTATGAAAAATAAAAATGGAGGATGGAGTTAATAAGGAAATTAAATTAACAAGAATATTAAGTTAACCCAGGCATGAAACAGACTGGTGTCCCATACTGTGCCATATAATTGTCTCTCCTTTCAACCATTGTTTCTAGAATACACTCTGCCATTGTGACTGGAGGAAACGTATAAAATAGTTTAACACTGGTATCAGATGTGAGCTGCAAATTTGTCAACTCCTAAAATCCCAATCTTGTTTTCTGAATGAAGATAAACAGGTGAAACAGTCTTGTGTAACTGGGTGGCTTCTATGTTGTGTTACACATCCAGACTAGAGAGGTGGGGTTGAATAACAGGAAGGATGCGAGTAAAAAAGGAGGGTAGAAACTCTGCTGCTATAAGTAGAGTGGATGAGATATGAGATTTTATAGGAAGTTCAGCAGGGGCAATGTGGGGCTTTAGAGTATTTAAGTACCACTGGTGCATATGAGTATATATAATTGACGTGGTTTCGCCAAATAGGATGTGATCCTGTAATTTACATCCTTTGTTAATCCTGTATCAACATTTCAATCAACCAATCATCAGTGTGTGTCGATCAAACCAACCTCAATCCATTTTTTTTTATCTTTTTCTTCTTGTAAATTAAAATGTAATATTATAAATGTATTTATTACATAAAGAAACATTAAATATGTTAAATGACATCTGTAATACATCACAAGCTGTACTGAACAATCGGATACAACATGTGTGTGCAGTTTAGTTAATGTGTGAACATTTCCCTCAGCTTCAGGACCAAAAATAGGTGTGTGTGTGTGTGTGTGTGCAGTAAAATGTATTTCAGTGTGTGTATGAATATAAAGTAAATGTATATAATATTCTTTTGGTTATAAATTTATGGTTATAAAAATCAGTCTTGTGATTGTTAAATGTTTACAGGTTGTGAATTAATGTAATAATGTTAAAGTATGTTTTATAGTATGAATGTTGCTCTGTTGCGGTTCTACAGGTTCACCATTTCACAACATTTCACACTCAGTTGTTCGTTAGTGATTGTTTATGATTCAGTGAATCAATTCATTAATGTTTATTTTGGATCATTAGAATTAATATAGTCTAAATTCACTAATGTTGTTTCCTGATTATCAGCAATTATTTTAATATCGTTTATAGTCTTAATTTCATGTTGGGATTTAATGTTAATCCAGGAATCGTCAGTATCAGGAAATCAATCCAGAATCAATCAGATATTTTTTTAGTATTTACTCAGTTAAAGTTTTTCAGTTTGTTCCTAGACAAAAAAAATGGAAAAGATTCAAAAATGGATTGAGGCGGGTTTAGTCGACACACACTGATGACAGCGGAATGTTGACTCAGGATCAACAAAGGATTTTAATCCGGGATCACATCCTATTTGGCAAAATCACGTCCACCGATTATATATATAGCTCTCATTAAAATCCTTCTAAGCATCTAAGATCATTAACTCTCTTCACGCTGCTTTAAATTAGCTTTAATTATGAGGAACATTTATATCAGGAACTCTACATGAACGCTTACCTCCTGCAATGAGACTTTTTTTCCACCTTGAAGTTAATAAATTGTCAGATTTACAGTAATAAGCTGAACTCTAATGCACAGCATGTCCTGTCCTCGTTGGTGTACGTCTCACCTCTTCATAAGACAAGTCCTTGCTCCTCTTTTAGAGTTGCTGCTTTTTTTGCAGTCCCGTCTCACTTAATCATTGGAGTAATTTACGTTTCTGTACAAGTTTTGCCATAACAATAACAGCCAGACGTGCAATGCTTTTGAAGTTGTTTTCTCATCGCTTGGGGCAAATTTAATAGCTTAATGGTGGTAAAAGAGCCAGCATCCTCCCACAAACAAGCCCTCCGTGCATCATTTGCCTGATGAGCATGAATAGACTGGTCATTATGGCTTCTTTTGCAATCAACTTATAATTAGTTTTTCAACTCGGTTGCTTTATGGTTGTTTTTGTGGTTGAAGATACCCAGACCAGACCGGAGTGAGATCCATGCTGCAGAGAGCCGGGTTACTTAATAAACATTAAATTATATTGTTTATATTCAGGCTGGACTTATCAAGCATTCTTTCATCTGGAAAACAACTTTCTTTTTAGAATAAAATCTTACTGGGACATATTTGAAAAACATAGAAGTTGTAAGAAGTGAGTACAGGCAGGTTGGAATATCAGCTAGAATCAAGGGCAAGGTGAACAAGACAGTGGTGAGACCAGCTATGATGTATAGTTTAGAGTCAGTGGTGAGACAGCTATGATTTCAGATTTAAAGACAGTGGGTGAGACAGCTATGATGTATGGTTTAGAGACAGTGGTGAGACCAGCTATGATGTATGGTTTAGAGACAGTGGTGAGACAGCTATGATGTATGGTTTAGAGACAGTGGTGAGACAGCTATGATGTATGGTTTAGAGACAGTGGTGAGACCAGCTATGATGTATGGTTTAGAGACAGTGATGAGACAGCTATGATGTATGGTTTAGAGACAGTGGTGAGATGGAGACGTGGTGAGACAGCTATGATGTATGGTTTAGAGACAGTGGTGAGACCAGCTATGATGTATGGTTTAGAGACAGTGGTGAGACCAGCTATGATGTATGGTTTAGAGACAGTGGTGAGAAGACAGCTATGATGAATGGTTTTAGAGACAGTGGTGAGACCAGCTATGATGTAAGAAGTGGTATGGTTTAGAGACAGTGGTGAGACCAGCTATGATGTATGGTTTAGAGACAGTGGTGAGACAGCTATGATGTATGGTTTAGAGACAGTGATGAGACAGCTATGATGTATGGTTTAGAGACAGTGGTGAGACAGCTATGATGTATGGTTTAGAGACAGTGGTGAGACCAGCTATGGTGTATGGTTTAGAGACAGTGGTGAGACCAGCTATGGTGTATGGTTTAGGTAGCAGAGCTGGAAGTAGCAGAGCTGAAGATGTTGAGGTTTTCTTTGGGAGTGATGCGGTTGGACAGGATTAGGAACGTGTTCATCAGGGGGACGGCTCATGTTAGATGTTTTGGGGAGAAAGTCAGAGAATCACAGATTGAGGTGGTTTGGACATGTACAGAGGAGGGACAGTATATATATATAATAGTAGGAGGATGTTAGAAATGTGCCCCTCAGTTGCGTGTTCCTGCTGAGGGGTGCAGGTGGGCAGGCTTTCCCTATTCGCTGGTGAGCTTTTCAGCTTCTGTCCACTCGTGCCCTTAATACACACTTTCTGTAAGTGCGGGTTCAAGCAGACTTCACTTAAAGATTTTACCCAGAATTCATCTGGTGGTGTAATGTTTTAAACCAGTGAACACAAAAAAAGGGAAAAGTAAAGTGGTTTTCGTAGATTTCTGTAAAAGGTGTAGGAACATTAAGTGTATGTAAATGTTTTATTTATGTAATTATTATTTTTCGCAGCATTACTGCGTCCAGCACGACTACCAGCACCACCGTTTCAGAAACCAACAGAAAAAACACTGTTTTCTAGAGTCCGGTCAAGTGCACACTGCACACTGAACAACTTCACACTGAGTGTGCACACTACACACACGCTCTTAAAAAAGAGCCAAGAGAGAGGAGAAGAGAGGAGAAGATAGGAGAGAAGAGAGGATAGAAGGGGAAAGAATAGAAGAGTGGCTGTAAAAGAAGAGAAGAAAAGAAAGGATGGAAGGAGAGAAAAGTGGGAAGAGTACAGAGGAGTAGAGAACAGAAGAAGAAAAAATAAAAGAAATGAGAGGGAATGAGAGGAGAAGAAAGGATGAAAGAAAAGAAGAGAGGAGAGGAGATGAGAGAGAGAAAGAGAGGAGAAGAGAAGAAAGAGGAAGAGAGGAAAGAGAGGAGATGGAAGAGAGGAGAGAAGAGAGAAGAGGAGGATGCAAGAAAGGAGAGGAGATGAGAGGGGATGAGAGGAGAAGAGAAGAAAGAGGAAGAGAAGAGAAGACACATGTGCTCACATTTTCCTGGATATTAAATTGACAAAAAGGAGTTTACAATTTATATCTGATGAAATCAAAAATACTTGAAGATACTGGCGCATTTACTCACATACTAAACCAGACACACACGAGTGTTCGCGGCAGGTGCATTCAGCAGGAAGTTCAAGGGGTAATCACCAAAACCCAAAATTAGTCCGACTCTATAGTCGGTGCTGGAATTCTTTCCTTTAGGCTTCAGAGTTCCTCAGGGGTTCTTTAATTGTCTTTTACATTTATATTTATCTATAGCTCCAGAGCCAGTAATGGATTAACGACCCAAAAGTGGTACCCCCTTCCAATCAGTAACCCCAGTAACACTAATGAGCCATTACTGCCCCAGTTTACTGATATTCTTGATGAGTTTAACTGGAATAGTTCCAGTGTAGAACTTTTAAGGAAACGACAAGGCATACAAGCAAATGTGGTCCTAGTGGTGTTCTGCATTTGCCTGGTTTTCTGTTTTAGTGTTTGGTCAGGTGTTGGCTGGAAAGGTAATTTTATCTCCCAGACATGGTACTTGTCTGTCTATTAGGAATTCCACAAGGAACCCTTATTGATTGTTGCATGCCAGCTATTCCGCGAAATAGCATCTAGTTTGAATGTTTGTGGCTTGTGAGTCAATAGATTAGTTGGTGGCTCAGTGAATAAAGTGTTGGATTGGTAATCGGAAGATTGTGAGTTAGATTCCCAGCACCACCAAGTTACCACTGTGGACCCCTGAGCAAGGCCCTCAAATTCCAATTGCTCAGTTGAATAAATGTATATTTATAGTATTTGGTGGATGCCCTTATCCAGAGCGACTTACATACATTTATTCAATTTATACAGCTGAGCAATTGGGGGTCAAGGGTCTTGCTCAAAAGCCCAACGTGGGCAACTTGGTGGTGCTGGGAATCTAAATTCGATCTTCCGGGTATCCGTCGAACACCTTAACCCAGGGGTGTCCAAACTCGGTCCTGGAGGGTCGGTGTCCTGCAAAGTTGACTTGAACTTACCTCAACACATCTACCTGTAAGTTTCAAGTAAACCTAGTAAGATGATTAATTGGTTCTGGTGTGTTTGATCAGGGTTGAAGCTAAACTCTGCAGGACACCCCGACCCTCCAAGACTGCGTTTGGACACCCCTGCCTTTACCACTGAGCCACCACTTTCAAAAATAAATAAAATAAAAAAAAAAGATAAAGGAGGTCTGCTAAATGATGTAAATATGAATGTTGAAGAAGCAGTGAAGCGAGGGATTGGAGTCCTGAGAAAGCAGATGGTGAGAGTAAGCGATGGAACGAGCCCCAGGGACGCAGCGAAGAAATGCTGAGATGCTGGGGGCAAATGTCCCATAAATACAGAAAATGCTTATTGCCTCTTGACATTCTAAGATCTTTCTATCTGTGCAAGAAATATTTATGGCAGAACTATGAGAATCACCATTTTCCTTTTGTTCCGTATGTCCCGGTTCTGTCCCTGCCTCATGTAGTGGCGGCCGTGTTACAAATTCCTCAGTGACATTTCTAAATCCTCCTTTAAAGCTACACACTCCTTCTTCTTAGCTTATCTCACCTGGTTATTATCATAACATTTAGTCGTGCGTAATATTGCAATTTTTTGCTCTCAGCTGGAGAAAGAAACATCCCCACCTCTCTGTGCATTTTGTGTGTTGATGTGTGTAATTGTCCGTCTGTCGTTTGATTTGGTCCATTCTCTCTAACTTCAGCAGCTGCCTCACTGTTGATAGTGCAGCAAGCACTCCATGGGGTGCATTAGCATTTTTATTTAAACGGTAGCTGGGGAAAAAGTACAGCAGCAGAAAGGCTGTGTTCTCAGTTACATCCATGGAACGGTTTCTGTCTGAGATTGTGGTAAAAAAGCAGGAAAATGCTAACTACTATTTTTTTTTTTTTTTTTTTTGGGGCATGTGCACAGAGAAGGGATAGTGGACAAGTGACGAGGAGGGATAGTGAATATATTTGTAGGAGGATGTTAGAAATGAAGCTACCAGGCAGAAGGTAAAGAGGAAGACCAGAGAGGAGGTATATGGATACGATAAACGAGGACATGAAGTTAGTGTGTGTGAGTGAAGAGGATGTAGAGAACAGGGTGAGGAGGAGACAGATGATTCGCTGTGGAGACCCCTAAAAGGGAACAGCCGAAAGGAGAAGAAGTGTCCGATTGATTCCTTCTGTGGCTTAGTGTTTAGCACTGTTGCCTCACAACAAGAAGGTCCTGGGTTCGATTCCCGGGCAGGGGTCCTTCTGTGTGAAGTTTACATGTTATCCCTATGCTTGCGCGGGTTTACTCCGGGTTCTCCGGTTTCCTCCCACAGTAAAAAACATGTATGTTTAATTGATTGATGATTTTAGGATAGGAGCGAGTGTGTGTGTGTGTGTGACACTGTAATGTCCTGACAACCTCGTCTGAATTCTAGCGCCACTTCTGGTATCTATGCCTGCCTACTGACTACGTTTGTGTCTTTACTGTTTTATTTAACAAAGCCTTTTAACTGTAACTGTAACTCTCAGTTGTCTTCCTCAAGAAAAGAAAAGAAAAATGTATTTTTATACCGCTGTCTTAACCAAATTTTGATTGGGTGGGCAAGACAGATGTTTGGGTGGGCTCAGCCCACTCATGCCCATGACTAGAGCCGGCCCTGCGTGTAAAGTCAGCCAATGCCCTGAACATGCAGGCTCTGTCCTCGTTTTCACTCTTTAAATCTAAAGTTCTGTTGGAAAAACGAATCAGCCTGTTTAAATAAACGCTTGTCAGTTTCTCTGCCCACTCGGACACGGACCTCAGAGTACAAACCCGGAACTAACTGGCATGATGAAGGCAGTCAGCTGCCATGTCCAATCACCCTCTGTCTTCATGATTCTGGCTCCTGACAGCAGCAACCAGACACCCTTACTGATAGATGGATCCTGATGGGTGGATAAATGGGAAGAGGATGAATAGTCTGCTGACCTTTTTGTCCTTGTTTGCGAACGCCTGTGTTGTACTGGAGAAATGGCAGTTTTCAATAAAAAACAGGTATTTGGCTTTCTGAGTTACTGAAACAGCCAGAGAACTGCTCGCATGTTGCTCTGGGGTCTAAAGATCTGTATGTGTGGTATGTGTGTGTGTGTGTGTGTGTGTGTGTGTGTGTGTGTGTGTGTGTGTGTGTGTGTGTGTGTGTGCATGTGGTGAAGCGGAGATGGCAGACAAACAGGGTCCCCTGTGCTGGTGCAGTTAACTTGAACCATGTTAGTATTGATTTTGTCTAGATTGCGAGCCTTTCATTCATAATGCATTCCCTTCCTGAATGATGCCGAAGACGAGGAGTTTTAAAAAGAAGGTAAAAATACACAATATCTTTACAGATACACATCAGTACACATCGATACACAATGACTACAAACTGAATGTATGTCCCAGGGCTTTTAGATGCTTTTATGCAGTTTTTAGTTTATGACTTTTCTTGAAAGCATTGTTTAGGTGCAGTAGGACATCTTGGAAAATGCTAACTGTAGCCTGATAGCATGTGAAATGTTTGTGTGCCCCTGGTTGTCTGATGCCTATAGCCTTTAAAGATTTATTAATTATATACAGTGGTGCATTGACTTACAAGTCGCAACTAACGAGTTTTTGGAGATACGAGTCGTCTCTTTGCCGATTTTTTGCTTTGAGTTGTGAGTTAAAATTCGGGTGACGAGTCAGATTCAGACACCCAACCACTAGTTAGCGTAGCGAACGCCACAGTGAACGCCATAACATCTGCCAGCATCCTGTTTGTTACTCGATAGCTAGTCAGACATGCGCGTTAGCAAGTGGAGTCGTCTGATCTCCAAGGTAAACGCTGTACATTATACTTAATAAAACCAGTTTATTCCAGTACATCCTATTGTAGTGTTTTTATACAATATTCATTATTTATAAGTTTATTTTTCTTATTTAAAACATGTAACAAAAAAAGTTAGTGTTTTTTTGGGGACCCAAAACAAATTACTGTAATTTTATTTCATTTTAATGGGAAAATTGATTTGACATACAAGTAATTTAAGTTACGAGCTCCGTCACAGAACTAATTAAACTCGTAAGTTAAGGCACCCCTGATAGCAACAAAAATCATTGAATACTGGACAATTCTAAAGCATATGTAGTAAAGTGCCTTCGGATGTTTTCCACTTCTGGCATTTCAAAGATATATCAGTATTTCACATGTGGAGTTTTTGAGGAGTAGAATATGTTCTATGCAGAAAATTACATTTGTTTATGTTTGGTGGATATTATAGTGGTTTGCAATTTTTTCATACTAAAACGTTATTTAATGATTAAAATAACTGTGTTCTCACTACAGGTCAGTAGTCATTGAAGGCTGTTTAGTCTAAGGGAAGAGGCTGAAGGCAGTGTTGAGAGCACGAGCTGTGGCCAGACCTCTGGCCAACAAGGGAAAAGTTCCTGCATTAATTATTAAGGCTCTTTTCCCATTTTAGCTGTTTACTAAGCTGAACCTGCTGCTGGGCTCCCCTTAAGAGCAAGGCATGCTGGTGCTCAGAGGATCACCCCGTTACTCATCCTCACACTCTCTCATGCACTGGGGAGATCCAGGGTAAGTGTTGCACTCCAGAGGTCAAGTGAAGTCAGAATTTTAAGATCAGTGAGGGATATGGGTTAGGGTGGTAACTTAATTCGATCTGTTATTGTATTAGCAAAATCAATCCGAAACTAAGTGTCAGCAGGTTTAAAAGAAATTGACTTTAAATTACATAAGTGTAAAATGTTACACTAATAATGCATCTCCTAACTATTTAAATAATTTTTTCTTTACTATGGTAACAGTATATAAGAAAGTAAAGTTATATCAGCGTCCCAGCCCTGATATATCAGCGTCCCAGCCCAGGTTCAGCTTATGTTAAGGTTTCCTTTGGATGTTGAGGTTTTCTTTGGGAGCGATGAGGTTGGACAGGATTAGGAACAAGTTCATCAGGGGGACGGATCGTGTTAGATGTTTTGGGTAGAAAGTCAGTGAAGCCAGATTGAGGTGGTTTGGACTTGTCCAGAGGAGGGATAGTGAATATATTGGTAGGAGGATGTTAGAAATGAAGCTACCAGGCAGAAGATAAAGAGGCAGACCAGAGAGGAGGTATATGGATGTGATTAACGAGGACATGAAGTTAATGTGTGTGAGTGAAGAGGATGTAGAGAACAGGGTTAGGGGAAGACAGATGATTCTCTGTGGCGACCCCTAAAAGGGAACAGACGAAAGTAGAAGAAGAAGATCAGCGTCCCAGCCCTGTCAGCAGGGCCAGCTTTAAAAGGAAGGGGGCAGTTTTGACTATTCTAAGGGTCCATGCACTTTGGGTTATCCCAGAGATCTAATTTATTGGTACTAACAGTGCGGAATGGGTGTGGTAGGGCTGAAAATTGCCAGCAGCGCCCCTGCTGGTCAGTGTGCTCTCCTTTACCCATATCTGCGTATTGTAACTGTATGAGGAGTCACATGAAGGTCACAGATTCATGTAGTTTTAATGGCACACTGGCGATTTTCCGGATGGCGTGATGTGAACGTGCCATGCAGGATAAAGACGTTCTGAACTTCATGTTAGACACTTGCACTCTTAACCCACTGGCTAAATTATTCAGCACTTACTCTGTTAAATGAAATGACTCGCTGTGTAACTGCAAAATGACAGGTTACTATTAATTCTCATTCTTCTGTTTATCACATCCTATTCTGTCGTCTTTTTAACGTTCTTCACTCATCTTAATTTCCATTCTCCCCCACACCCGTTACCCCATGTTGAGAACAGACCTGTTAAAACATTGCTGCATACATCCCTCCACCACCCCCACTCTATTTCCTTTCTGTGTGTAGCGTTGGGATTGGTCGAGAGTGGCCGTGCTTCCTGTAGCTGTGAGAACAAGCTCAGCGTCCTGCCGTGTGGCTTCTGCTCTGTTGTGGCTATTCTGCTCGAGGCCGACTGGTCATCCTGTTACCTCCATGCTGTTCGGGTCTGTGCCGGCCTCCATTTCACCATCTGTTACCTGAGCCGTTTTCACACTTTATACGCTACACACACGTCTCACACATACTCCACATTTTCACCTGGACTCTCGGAGGGAATTAAGCTCTTTCGAAAGTGTGAGGTGGGTCTGTGCCATCTGCATGTCATTTTACCTTGATTTCCAGGCGAAGCAGAGAGCCAGTCATGTCACTATGTCCTTGCATAATGCATGGGTATGTTTGTGTGTGTGTGTGTGTGTAATTGTGCTGTATGGTATTGGATCACAAATAAGAGCCCCTACAGAGCACCATACTGCATTTTCTCAGCGGGTCTGTTTGCATGTCCCTCCACTTTCCATTCCCTTCCTTGTTTTACTGTTTTAGTGATGTCTCCCATGCCCACAATGCTGAGCTTTGCATTTTTGGCCTTTGTTTGTGAAAGATTCCAACAGCGGTGGAAATATATGGAGCTAGTTATGTAAAGCAGACAGTAGATGGAGGAATGTGTGGCCATATAAGATAAGAGGTGGTGGAAAAGAGTAGAAAGACCAACGTGTGTCCTATATGCAATAATCAGAGCCGATCGACCCTATGTGCTCACGTAGAGCCTCGCAAATTATTATGTCCTCGTCTTGCCTCCCTTGTGTCAAAACACATCACCGTGTTCACAACTTAGACCAGTTTTAGGACCCCCTTTACATTTAATGATATTATCGATCTGGCATTTCGTGTATTCATTGTTGCTGCACTGCGACCTAAATTGGTGGGCTCTTCCTCACCTGGGTCCAGTACGTCTGGGTCATTACTATCAGCTGCTGAAGGTAAATCAGTGAAACTCGATCATTTTTGTGGAGGACAATTCACAAATTTGTCTATTTTTTGGTACACCAGGAGGAATATGGAAAAAATTAGCTAATGCAATATAACCGTTCTCTTTAATGCTCCTCACTGCCCAACACTTTTCATAATATGATGCGACACCCACAAAGCTCGCTGAGGCCCTCTTGTGGGTCTGGACCCTCCCTGTTGGGAAGCACTGACTCGAATAAATACAGCGGAATATTCTTCAGGTCATGAAAAAAGATAGAAAAAACACTATTAGAGTGACTTTTGTGCAACAGCAATTAGTTGTAAATTCATGTTCTCTGATGCGCATTTCTCTCTGGGGGTCACCAAACTCAGTCCTGGAGGTCTGGTGTCCTGACCCTAATCAAACAAACCTGAGCTAGCTAATCAAGGTCTTGCTAGGGGAAAATGTTAGTGCAGTGGTTGAGGTGTTGGACTGCTCAGTGGAGGATCTGGGTTTGATTTCCAGCAACAGCAAGATGCCACTGTTGGGCCCCTGAGCAAGGCCCTTAACCTCCAGTTGCTCAGTTGTATACAAATGTGAACCTAAGTCGCTCTGGATAAGTGCGTCTGCAAAATGCTGTAAATGTACTATGATGCACTAATGTACTAGAAACTTACAGGCAGGTGTGATGATGGATCTAAACTCCGCAGGCCCTTCACAGCTAAGTTTGGTGAGCTCTTCTTCAGTCAACTAGGTCACAACTAGGTCTTGCTAACCTAGTTGTGCAGTGCATCTCTTGATCTGTCTTTCTCGATTACTTGCCAGCCACTTGGGTGAGGCTGTTCTGTGACTTTGTGCTTGACAGAAATGCGAGTGAAACACATGTTATAACACATGTTAAAAATGCAAAAAGCTTTCCTGGAACATTGCATTGCTGAGATAAAATATGGATGTCACAAAACTTCCTTTGCCTTAACAGCGATAAGACAGAGGCCATGCTTATAGGTTCACCTCACCAACTATGTAAAGCTGGACCAAGCAAAAGTAAAGAACTTAAGGTGATATTTGATGCGCATTTTTGACCCTCATGTTCAGCACACAGTTAAAACCTCCTATTTTCATCTCAGAAACATTGCCTGTATCCGCCCCATGCTGTCCCTTCCGGTGGAGGAAAAATTGATTAACATTTTAGTGTTCTTCCGCATTGATTGCTGCAATGCTCTCCATGGCCACTTAAGTTAAATTGCAGCATGTCCAAAATTCAGCAGGTAGAATCCTGACAGGGACCAGATCTCGAGATCACATCACTCCAGTTCTGGAACCCCTTTATTAGTTCTCTGTCAGGTTCTGGATTGATTTAAAAATTCTTATGCTAACCTGTGGCGGTGGGCCTTGCATGGTTTGGCACCCAATTATTTAGCTGAAAAGTTTACAATCCCAGGCGTGTGTTCCGCTCCTCTGACCTGCTGCTCTTGGGGTAATTTTCCGCATATGCTTCCAAACTCTGGAACTCTCTACCCTACGATATTAGACATGCTGTCTCATTTAAAGAGTTCAAAGCATCTCTTAAAACTCACCTTTTTATACTTGCATATCAGTAATTTAGACATTTTAGTTTTTTTATACTGGTTTTATTTCTACCGTTTTGTTCCTTTAAACTCTGTATCTTTAATGCATTTATTATTATTATGACAACTGTGTTTGTCATATTGGGGGAAGTGGTGGTTAAGGTGTTAGACTACCAACCCGAAGATTGAGGTTTCGAATTCCCAGCTCCACCAAGCCACCACTGCTGGGCCCCTGAGCAAGGCCCTTAACCCCCAGTTGTTCAGTTGTATAAAAGAGATAAATGTAAGTCACTCTGGATAAGCAACTAATGATGTGTGCTGTATGCATTGGACATTCAGAAAAGAAAGAAAGAAAGAAAGAAAGAAAATGGAGATAGAAATTTAAGCCTGCAGCCAGTGGGTGTGAGATCTGAGAAAATGTGAGGAACCCAATAAAGAGAAGAGTAAGAAAAGAAAGAAAGAAAGAAAGATAGATGTGAGAACATGTGGGGAACCCAATAGAGAGAGGAGGGTGAGTGAGATAAGAAAGAAAGAAAGACAGAAAGAAAGAAAGATGTGAGAACATGTGAGGAACCCTGAAGAACGGCTGCCAAATGTTGTAAATGTAACGTAATGTGATGTGTTTATAAACCGCAGTTTGGAATATATAACCGCATCAGACATGAACATTTATATTTGCGTGCACAAAATAAAAGGCGAGCTGGTCTTTCGGAGCGGTAACGTTACAATTTTCGGGCGTGACGGCACGCGGCACTATTGCAAGATCAGCTATTGTTTTATATGTTGAACTTGAAATGATGATTAGTTGGACGTACAGTGGTAGCTTAACTTATGAGTGTCCCAACTAACCAGTTTTTCGAGATCTGAGCCGATTCTCTCTTTTGTGAATAAAATGAAAAACCATCTCGGCATTAAATTTTTCTCGTAGCCACTGATTGTATAAATCTATTAGCATGCCGTTATCCGGGGCCGAGACGGAAAACGGTTTTTAATGTAGATAAACGTATAAATCTGCAGCTGTAATTAGTGTTAAATAAATAGTGATGCTGTACGGAGTTCTTAGCTAAAGAAGACGGTTAGAACTGTTAGCGGGAAATTTGTTCGGAATTGTGATTAAGTTGTTTGGCTGAGAATTCTTTCTGTAGCGGCGTAAATTTTTGTTAAAGTTGACACCGGTGCACTATTGGTCCTGAATGAGTATCAGTGTTTGGACCGGATAGATAAATGGAAAAAAGAGAGAAAAGCTAGAGATTATACGTATTCCCTCTTTCCTGTCTGGTATTGAGGTGTTTTATCTATTGATACTATGACCTGCACTGTTTAACACACACACACACACACCTCACGGCACGTTTCTCACCGTCCAGTAACTTCACATCTCTCCAAGCGTGAGGCTGTCGTAATGATCCATCAGAATCTTTACTTGTTTTATAAAGATCACTTTCTACATATCTTTCACTCTTTCCTTTCTTTCTTTTTCTTTCTTTCTTTCTTTCTTTCTTTCTTTCCTTTCTTTTTAATTTTCGTTCCTTACTTCCTTTCTACTTACCTTCTTGTTCCTTCCTTCCTTTATCTAGTCTCAGCTTCAGATGTCACACCCATTGACTGCAGGCTGAAATTTCTATCTCTTCTTTCTTTCTTTCTTTCTTTCTTTCTTTTCTTTCTTTTTTTCTTTCTCCATCCCTCCATCCCTCTAGTCTTAGTCTCAGACGTCACACCTACCTACAGATGTCTAATGCATACAGCACACTTAACCAGGTTACGCTAGCCTACCTTTTAGCTGTTCATTTTTTATTCTAGTATTGGTTGTCAGTGCATCTACAAATGTTTTTTTGGCTGTGTATGACTCCCAGTGTGACATAAAGCACTGCCTTATAGCTTCTGGGTCACAATATTCATAGTGATGTCATACACTTATGTTGGGTTAGGGGGTCTGGGGTCATCAGTGTTTCAGTGTATCTTAAAGATGTTAACACACCATGTCTTTATGGAAGTTAGGGGTTTCGTGCACAAGGGCATTGTTATGCCGGAACAGTTTGGGTCTATTAGTTCCGATAGTGCCCAGCTGGGGACTTCACAGTGTTTCAGCATCATCTTTGGTGGATTCCCCACTGTGAACTTACCGTGATCCTGACCAGGTCAGAATCAGTGAGTAGACATGAATAATAAATAGTATTTAAGTTGGTGTTAAAAATAAAGCCTACGTTTCATTTAGCTTCCTACTATCATTGATGTCACTTCGGGTACCTATAGTGTGAACAAGGTCTCCTGAAAGCATCACATGAGCCTGTAAGAATAACAGAAGTGTTGTAGTGTTTGGGGAAATAAATTCACTCCTCTGTTTGATCTGCCACTGCCCGACTGAGCAGATGCTGGTTCTGCCATCCCTCCGTATCTGGCTGTGTTCATGTGTGATGATGGAGTAGTGGGTGGACAGGCAGGAATGTTTGGGTGTAGGTGTTTGAGTGCATCTTATTAGTTAGTGACTACCACAGGATCTGTTTACTCCAGCTTGTCTAATTAACCTACCTCAGACAGCCCCGTGTGCTAACAGGTGGTCGGATCAGGGAGGCTGGATGACTGGATCACATCCAGACTCATTACACGAGCCATGTTTTTGTTTTCCTCTTAGTGCACACACCAATTCTTTTTTCTTCTAAACACACTCGGAATTGACTGCTGCTTCGAATGACAGTGGTGGGGAAGTGAATATATGTTAAGCTTTGGGTGGAGCGTTGGGTTGGAGTATTGATCTGTTTCTCAGACATGCTACTGTCTGGCTTGCTGTATGTGTGTGTGTGTGTGTATGTGGTCGAGTGAAATGTCCAGCAGGGGGTAGCGGGGAGATTTGGTGTTTGATCTTGTTTTGTTTGGGTTGAAGCTGCTTGCTGAGTTTAACATTTCACTGTCCTCATTAGTGCTCAGCTGTGCATGAGGAACGGGATTTTAAACAGAAAGAAATGACATGAAGCTCTGTGGAAAGAGATACTAATCCCACGAGAGACGAGACGAGCCATGAGACTGTGTTCACAGGAACAAGACGAGACGAGATTTTTAGTCTTTTTTTTTTAAAGAAATCTTTAATAATGAAATACAGGGAAAAAAGTCACAGAAAAACACAGAATGCAAAAACACGAAATGCAGTTAGAAATTAATTTCTACTTTATAAAATAAAACTTAATTAATTATATGCTGTAATTAACAACATTTAAAAAAACATTTTATTGCCCCGTCCGTTTTTAATTTGTGTGCTGGCAGTTGTAGCAGCTTCTGCTCGGACGTCAATACCGACACAGCTGTTAAACTCTGGTGAAAAATAAAAACAGCTCTGCGTCTCACCCGTCTGAACAAACGAGCGACACGCAACACCGAGTCCAGCCTCTGTAGCGAGGTTTATTGTGTGTGTGAAGCGTTTAATGTGCGGCTCAAATCTTGTCGTTTCTTATTTCCAGCAGGAAAACAAAATGGTACCACGCAAGCCATTCTTCTTCTTCTTCTTTGTGTCATTTATTGGTGGTTGACAAACCAACTTATGGTGTATTACCACCAACACCTAGACTGAAGTGTAAAGCATTGACGAAATAAAGGAAGAAAAAAACTAAATTCTACCTTTTAATCCAGTTATTTTGTGATAATTTAGTACTTCTCACTGCACTCCTGACTGTTCTGAAGCACCTTATTACATTTGATTACACAAACAATTTAAATGTGGTGGGGCATCTTCTATCGTTACGTTCTCGCAGGACCAGTCGGATCTCGTGGGATACATTAGATCAAAGTATATGTGACAAAATAATGGCATTTACACTATTTATGACTAGGTGTGATGTAAACTTCTCTATTAGGTGTTCTACAATACAGAAAAGAAAAAAGAGTGTCGGATTTCTGTTTGGAACTGGATACAGATATCCAACTAGGCACTGTTGGAGGTTCTCATCAGCATTTCATAAATTCATCCATTACACAGAAATGGGTTTTCTGCTGTTTTCGTTACTTTTTTTTTTTACCACAGTCCTTCGTACTGCTCTGATCGAGACCTAAAGTGAGACGAGATCTGCTCCCTAATGTCCCTAATGATTTTAATCTTTAGCTTCTTAAGCAGCGGCTGTCTTAAGATAAGAAAGTTAGAGGTTGTTTTGGGTCTTTTTTTCCAGCTCTACCTGCTGGATTACATCACAGTGATGCACATCTGCGAATACAAAGAGATTCCCACATACGGGGAGGAACTACCGAGATGAACCTGTTAGATTAGCTTTAAAATGTATAGCCGCACGCCGTCTGTCTGTTTTATCAGTGTTTTAGGATTCAACTCGAAACTGTCTGCAGGATCACTGTGAAATATGACAACTGAACTGACAGTAAGGGAACAAATGAATGTCAATGTGTGGCTTGTGGCCAGAGCTTTAACCACTGAAAACCTACCCTTCTATCGTTTTTGCCAGACCTCCTACTGATCGCCAGACTTGTTTGTGGTACATATGGAGGGTTTTATGTAGTGCTCTGTCTTATTGGTGACCTGTCAGTAACTCTTCTTGTGGCTTTAAATGTGTCCTGGTGTCCTTGGGGTCTTCAGTTTTACATCACTGCTATTTACCCTGTGTGTGAGAGACAGAGAAGAGAAGGAGACTGCTGACTGGTAGGCTTTAACACACACACGCACAGAAAGAGAGAAAGGGGTCTCTACTGGTGGCTGTTTATCGTCCCAATATTTCAGCACTATGGACAGTTCCATTAGGGCTGTGCCACTTACGGTCTACCGTTTCGTTCCATTGAACTTCTGCCTTATTTCATATTTAAACTTCCTGTTGTCTTTAGGTTAAATTTGACCCATTCCAAAAAGTTTTATATTAAAAAACCATTTTTATACTATTGCCTGAAATTAACATAAATTAGGTGATTTTTGTTGCTTTTAAACCGTTAATTCAGGAGGAAAAACGTTGCCTAGTTGATGGGGTTAAACTTTGTATTCCTTTTGCTTTTCATTTGCCAAATATAAGACAGTGGTACCTTTTTATAAATAAATCAATAAGCCCACAAGCAAAAATCTTAAACGTCTTTTAAACAGTTTAGATTGTAAATCTTTATGAATCCATTATTTAATCGAGCATCAATCTTCTTCTAACAGCTTCCTTCATCGATCAAGTCTCCTGAAAATCCTGTACACTTCCACCAATCAGAGCATGACCTCAAAACTTCAGAATGGTCCAGCTAAGTTTGCCGTATGCATCAGACGTTCAGCCGGAGGTCCGTGTGTGTGACGTCTGAGGCTGAAACTAGGTGTAGACTGACTCTATATTTATCCAATAGAGATGATTGTATTTCCTGTGCTGCAGGAGTCGGCAAACCCGTGGGGAACTTCCTTTAAGTGTTCTGTTCTGGATGAGTTGGTAAAGTTCTGTTAAAGTTTTGTAGAACAGGTCAGGCTGCAACAAGCAGCTGCACTTATTAAACCAGAGAGATTCGTGTGTAATAAGTGGATCTAAGAAATGCCATCTGTATTTAAGATGGATTTGTGACATTTTTGTTGTTGGGGGGGCAGCTTGGTGGTTCCAGGTTCGTATCCTCAGTAGGGGTCTTTCTGTGTGGATTTTGCATGTTCTTCTTCCTGTGCCTGTGTGGGTTTTACTTACTCCGGGTTCTCCGGTTTCCTCCCACAGTTGAAAAAAACATGTATGTTAGGTTGCTTATTGAATCTAAATTGCCCATAGGAGTGAGTGTGTGTGGTTGTTTGTCTGTATGTGGTCCTGCGATGGACTGGCGACCTGTCTAGGTTGTACCTCTGCCTTTCACCCAATGACAGCTGGGATGAACTCCAGCAGATCCCTGTGATTCGGATTAGGAATAAGCAGGTAAAGATGATGGATGGATGGATTTCTGTAGTTGGCGGGTGTGTCGAGCACAGATCTCAACCGGTTCCCAGTAAAGGATAATATTAGGATCAGAGATGCTGTACTGTAAACGTCTTTATCTAGAATGTGAATGTCTTTAATTAGATTGTAAACGTCTTTATTTGTTACATAGACTCTACAGCACAGTGAAAGTTGTTTCTTTGCATATCCCAGCTTAGAAAGTTGGGGTCAGAGCGCAGGGTAATAATAATAAAGCGCACCCTGGAGCAGGAAGGGTTTAGGGTCTTGCTCAGGGACTCAACAATGGCTGACTGTCCGTGGTGGGACTCGAACCCAGGTCTAACTGGTCATCCAATCAACAACTTACAACTGTATCTAAGCCACCACTGCCCACATAGCCCTTCATGTGTAACATGACGAAAACCAAGGGTCTGGTTTGTAGCTATAAATTTATTTGTACATAAAATGGTGTGTGTGTGTGTGTGTGTGTGTGTGTGTGGTGTGTGTGTGTGTGTGTGTGTGTGTGTGTGAAGAAATGTGCCTTTACAGTTGGATTAAAAACCTGTGTAAAAAGTGTAGTGCCAGATCATCATGTGGCTGATTGCTTTATCCCGTCCTAAATCAAAGCTCATAGTGAAGATTTATAATACACACTATACATTTTTATTTGCTTATATGAAAAGATGGATGTTATATTTGGTAACACACTTTGGCATGTCAGGTCTTTGAAGTCTGTAATAAAAAATTGCTCCTCTCAGTCTCTCTTATACTCTTTATCTCTGTCGGTTGATGGCACCAGGAAGCTGCTTTATGAAAGTGCGTTTGTTTCACTATAAAGACAGAGGAAAAAAAAACTCGGCTACTTTTCCATCACCAGAACACGATGACCTTTCTCTTCCTTTCTCCTCTCCTGTTATTATTCTTTTGCTTTTATATAGTTTGGGGGGGTGCTGCTTGGTGCAACTCCGCCAAAAGGGTATAACGGATATGAATGTCGCTTTGAAAGAATAAAAAAAAAAAGAAATCTGCTGTGAAAGGCGAGAAAATAAGATACAGGATAATAATGTCCATTTATCCAATAACGGGATAATGTTTTCCATCCAGAGACTGTGTGTCTGAGACGGTCTATTTAGGGCAGTAGGTGTTATTTCTCCGTGAGGTTTAAAATAAACAGAAAGCTACAAACGTTTGTGAATGAATAATTGGTAATATAATAATTGGTTTGATATTAAGGGGTGGAGGAAAAAACAATTCTTTCCATGTATCTCGATTCTTTCTCTAACGATTCCTGAATCGATTCTCAAAAGTCCAGAATCGATTCTAAATTTAAATAAAGATGGCGACGGTGGAAGCGTTCGTGTGTAAATGAGCGTTCGTCGCATGTTCACTTAAACACTGACATTTAGGAAAGTAATGAACAAAAGCAGTCCAAAATGTACTGAACTGGTTTATTAGATACAGACACGTATTCACAACTTCATCTTCTGTCTCACACCCCTGTGCGCATGCACTCTCACCAAACTACGGCAAACTTCCCGTGAGGGGAAAAATGCGTTTGCACACACACCCACACACACACACACAGAATGAGACCCAAAATTAATGTAATGTAACAGAGTGCTTATGTAACGGATCAAAACAGTTTATTCTGTTCCATAAGCACTGACTGACGCACGTACGGATGCTGGAGAATTTACTTAATTTCAACAAAAATGGACATCAAATGTAAAATCGACTGTGTGGAAACACTTTGCAAAACTTCTACCAGATTCTAAAATAAATCTGGAGTGAAGATGTGAACATGTAATTACAGCAGAAGAATTAGAAAAAAAAAGATGTCTAGATTAAGAATCAATTCTGGAATTGGATCGGGACTCCCAGAAACGGAGTCGGATTGGATCGTAAAATGCCTAAAGATTCCCATCCCTAGTTGATACCCAGTTTAGGTTGGTGTATCAGCTGACAGTTGAGTGTAGTAAGTGCATTTGTAATTACGTGTTCTAGTCAAATCCTGCTGCTATTGCGGTGCTTTCAAGCATATGAGAAGCTACAATTTACTCACAAAAAAAAACACTTTATTAAAATGCCCCTGATTTTTATTTCTCAGCACGAAGCACATGCTTTTCCATCCCGCTGATGTAATTTAGGGTGGAACTGTAAGAGAGTCTACAGAAAAGGACATCAGCCCTGTTCTCTCTGACTCACTCATCCATCTGCACTGTTTCCATCCCTGCAGCTATTCCCGTCTGCTCTATGTGGGTCACTGCATTTGTCCGCTGGGATGGGAGACAAATGGGAATATCCCTCCAGTCTTATTCTTTTGCCTCCAAGGTCTTTTTCCAGACTGGGTTAAATTTCGGACTCTTCAGCTATGGTTTTAGTTCTGCAATGGCAATACTTGAGATTATTCTCTTATTTAGTGGACTCGATAGCTTAGTGCAGGGGGTCAGCAACCCGTGGCTCCAGAGCCGCATGTGACTCTTTTATCCATCAGCTGTGGCTCCCTGTGGCTTTAGAAAAAAATAATCAGAATAAATAATTAAAATTTATTTTAAATGTAATTTTTTTTAATTGAAGTTCATTCATTTTTGTTTGTTTGTTCGAAAACGATATATATTTATATAGTCATTTCTGAATTTTAGATATCAAAAGGGCTCCTGATGTGTTAAAGGTTGCCGACCCCTGGCTTAGGGGGTTAGTTTTAAGCACGGGTCCCGGGGGGCCGATACGGCCCACCCTCCTTATTTGAAATGATTCTCTGAACAATGCTTAAAACATATTTTTAAAAATGTAACTCTAAATATATACTTTACTCATGTCATATCTGTATTCTATTATAATAGTTTTTCTTATTGAAGTTAGGTCAAAGTTGGTAACTAAAATCTGAGCTAAAATCTAATATGAAAGGTGATTGGATTCAGAAACGTTGTTTGGTCTGCTGGTTAAATGTCTCTTCACATCGAGATAGCAAACATTACCTTAAGTGGACTAAATGTATTACTGTGTGTTTATATATTCTGTATGTATAATGTTCCTTCAAAGTATTCGGTCCAAACATTATTATAGGCTTTCCTACCTGCCAGTCAACATATGTATGTGCCTATATCTGTTCACGCAGACAGGATGCGCCATCAGTGCGTTCACATACTGCGGAAACATGTCAGTGTTTCATTTCCTCTCTGGAGTCGACTTCAGGAGTCAAAGGGTCTGAAAGATGATGTCATGGTTACAGTATTTCTTTTGGACAGGTAGGAATATGGTGTGATTGTGTTTTGGTGTGTTTTGATAGGAACTCATAGTTTATGTAGCTTGTGTAACTCCAGCAGCAGCAGTGTGTATTGTCGGGTTCTATTTTTATGCTTGGTATTTTAGTATTGTTACTAACTGAACCATAAAGTTTTCTCACTGGTAAATGACACATGATTTATTGTAGTAATGTTGTCTCTGGTCCTCTAGTCTTGCTCGTTCATGGGTTCAGGATTTAGACGACGAGGGCACGACGTATGCTTTCAGTGCTATCAGTCTACAGCATTTTCCAAGATGTTCTACTGCACAAACTGATTTGTTAGCTTTAGCTTTAACTCCGTTAAAAATTCTCCACAACAATACTCCGGCCGATGTTGTTTTCTCTTACAGACGACCTGCCTCCGTCTGCCCAATCCACCCCCACTTACCCTAATAGACATTCGTACCTAAACTCAGCTTTATCGACAGTCTTAATTTACACCAGACCCCGACTTTGTCATCTTAAGAGGAAAACAAGTTTTTACAGAAGGTTCTTTGGTTGGTTGCAGTTGTCACTTTAAAACAAATGACTCTCTGTGAGCTAAACAAAAAGCAGAGGTAAAACCGGAGCTGTAAATTGAGTGTGGATAAATGATTCAATCCCCAGAGTTCCCTCCCCATAGCATAGGAGTGGGACTGGGAAGGGCAGCGCTGAAGGACGGAACGGTTGTGAGGGCAGACGGATCGTTTACCTCTTCATCATGGCTTTGTGAAGCTGTGCTGATGAGGGAAGTAACGCCATGCCGTGTGTTTAAGTATAGACCGCCATATACGTTACCGTTCTCCCTAGTTTGCACCAGACGATGGTGAGATTTGTGTGTATGTAATGGGAGGTCAAGGACAGACTGGTTTTCCTTGCCTCCGGCTGCACGTCTATGTACCTTTGTGGCGTTTATTTAAAGACCTCATCAACCTCATTCCTCACACACGTAGTACTACACCCAGACTTTCTGCCTCCCAGTCTGCTGGATTAATTAATCTCCTTTCTATCCAGATCTGGGAGAAGCGCTGAAAATGGCCCCGCTTCTCGCCAGTGGGCGTCCAGATGCCAGCTCTCACCTATTCATCATTATGACTTTGGGGAGCGAGCGAGAGAGAGCGAGAGAGAGAGAAGGAGATATGGTGTTAAAGGAGATGGGGGGGGGGTATTGCAAGGGAAAGGAGAAGGCAAAGGAGGATCTTTCTCCCTCATGACTGCTGCTATGATTAAAAGGAGAGATGCAGTTATTGTTTGCGCTGAGAGCTTTGTGTTATATTGTATAGAATGCTGAACTGACGATTATTTAGACGACGTCATCGTGTTACCCAAAACACAATCACTGATGCTTGTGTTTTATTCAGTGGAAGTAAATGGAAAGCAAGAATAAAAAATAGGCAATGTGGGTAAATATTACAGCCTAATTCACATAGGTAAGAAGAGAAAAGAAGGAAAGAGAAGGGGAAGGGAGAAGGGAAGGGGAAGGGAAGGGAAAGAGAGGAGAAGGGAAGGCGCGGAGAAGAGAAAAAGAAGAAAGGAAGGGAAGTAGAAAAGAGAAGCTAGAAAGGAGAAGAGAGGAGAAGAGAAGAAAGGAGAAGATAGAAGAGAAAAGAAGGAAAGAGAAGGGAAGGGAAGGAAAAGAAAGAGAGAGAAAAGAAGGGAATGCAGGAAAGAGGAGAGAAGAGAGGGGAAGAGAAGAGCTTAAGGTGTTGGACTGCCAATTAAAAGACTAGGGTTCAATTCCCAGCACCACTTAAGGTTAGCCAATAGTTTAAAAGACTAGGGTTCAATTCCCAGCACCACCAGGTAGCCATAGTTGGGCCCCTTAGCAAGGCCCTTAACCCACAATTGCTTAGTTGTATAAAAGAAATAAATAAAGTCGCTCTGAGTGAGGACGTCTGCCAAATGCCAGAAATGTAAATGGAAGACAAGCGATGTCCAATTACTAATGCTGGGAAATGAAAAACAGAGGAGGAGGAGGAGAAGAAGAAGGTGGAGGAGAAGAAGGTGGAGTGAATCTCTGACGGCTGAGAAGATCAAGGTTTTTTAGGGGTGATGCCATGCATGGAGTGTCAATGCTAATGCTAATGCTATTCTTATCAAACCTTAACAAAAGACAAAACAAACAAACAAACAAACGGAGAGAATCTGCTTCTCTAATAATTTCACCGCTGTGTGGAGGATCAGCTTATTCTCATCCTGCACCGTTCACAGCCAGTATTACACACACACACACACACACACACACGCACACACACACGCACACACGTTTTGCTTCAATATTCTTCTTCTTTTTTTTAATTCATTCAAGCACACATGAATTACAAAGATCTGCCCAGCTTGAGTATTTTTAATCAGACGTAGTGGAAATCAGTTTCCTGGAGGGATACGGGCAAAATAACTGTAAACACTTCTCCGGGTCTGGCTGTAAATAAGTGCGACTCAGAGGGGGGATTTTTCATGACTAGGAAGTGCTTGCCAACCGCTAGGTGAAAATTATTCTCCGCTCCTGCAGAGCCGTTGCTATTCTCTCATATCTAAATGCACAAACAAGCAGGTCCGTTCTGAGGGATCACCTTGTGCTAAATTAGTTTAGAGCAGGAATCAAACAGCTGTCCTACCAGCATACAGAGCCTTCAGCGGAGTTTTATTTTTGTCACTCCTCATCTGCTCTTTCCACCTCAGATCTTGTCCATGCTCTGGTAGCCATACACACTACTGGACTTCGGCTCTGCACTTACAGCACCAAGTTGTTTTTAATGAAACAGGAAATTTGGTCTTTTGATCTCGTCCTACACCTGCAGCGCTTCCCGCACATGGTGCATTTATCAGAGCTGACAGAGAGAACCTGTCAAAGCAGTGCTGAGATATGGATCTTACCTGACCGGCCATTCGCACTTGAGCAGTGCTCTGCGGCATGGAACTAATGTCCTAGTCAGCCAGGGGATCAGCTCCTTCTACCAGCCGGAGGGGCTCTGGATCAGAGCTAATATCAGCAACTCTGCTCTCCAGAAAACAGAATTTTTTTAGTTCATTATCTGAGGCGAAGTCCGATCTGATTTAACTGCCTACCCCAAGGTGCTTTTTGGACTTTTTCCACATTTGATTTCAATGCTTTCTGTTTGTATAAGAATAAATATGACATTTAGAAATCTGATTAAATTCCAAAGGCTTTGCTTTTGAAGGTTCTGTTTGAAGTCATGGCGGCTTATGCCATTAGGTGGGTAGAGTAGCCAAAATCTGTACTCGAGTAAAAGTACAAGTATAACAATAGTTACTCAAGTAAGTACAACAATCTTAATAGTTACTTAAAAGAAGTACATTTACTGCATTTGGTAGACGTCCTTCTCCAAAGCGACTTACATTTATCTCATTTATACATCTGAGCAATTGGGGGTTAAGGGCCGTGCTCAGGGGCCCAGCAGTGGTGGCTTGGTAAAGCTGGGAATCAAACCCACAATCTTCAAGTAGTCCAACACCTTAACCATGAGCTACCACTTTCCCAGGTATAGAAGTCTCCTATAAAAAAAAAAAATAATACTCCAGTAATCAGTTACTCGTTTCTGCTGGTTTGATTGACAGGAAGTGAAAAAACCCTGAATTTTAAGCTACTTGGCGGGTTTTTACATCCCGTCTCCTCCAAAGTCTCTCTGTTCTGATTCTTTAAAACGGATTAAAGTAAAGTCAGTCTCAGTCCTGTGATGGACATTAACATCACATCACCTGTCATTAACAATCACATCTCAAACACACACAGATGTTATTCAATTATTCATTTACCTTTTAAGATCAGTTCCTTTAAAATATACTTTATTCTAACATTTTATAAGTACAGACATCATTCAGGGAGGAATAAAATAGTCACGTGTCCTGATTTTTGTCTCAGTTTTGCTGTTCATTTAAAAATGTGCAGATGTTTAGAATCAACACTTGTTATTGTGTTTATTGTGTTTTGTTGTAGGGGTTCACCAAATATTATTACATATAAGGGCATCATTTTCACACTCACCGCTATGTGTTTGTTCAGGTTGGAGCTGGAATTCTTATACACTGTGATGTCACTCAGACATTTCAACATGTCAACTTGAGACCACTGGTGGAGCTCTGCCTCTGATAACACACACACACACACATGCACACACACACACACCTTTCAGCTAAACTTAAGCGGGGAAATTCGTAGCAGCCTTGCAAGACTTGCAAACAATTCATAACTAATTACATTACATTACATTACATTACATTACATTACATTACATTTACTTTTACAGCATTTGGCAGACGCACTTATCCAAACCGACTTACATTTAACTCTTTTATACAACTGAGCAATTAGGGGGGTTAAGAGTCGTTCACAGAAGAGCCCAACAGTGGTAAATTGGTGGTGCTGGGAATCGAACCCCGATTCTTTAAGTAGCACCAACACCTTAAACACTGCACTACCATTTCCTTAGAATTATTTAAACAGTAATGGAGATATGACACCAAATATAACGAAGTAAATGTAAAGTTTTTTCTCTAAAAAGTACTTGAGTAAAAGTAAAAGTACACGTCATTAAATATACACTACAAGAGTTAATTAAAATACTTACTTAAGTAAATGTAATAAAGTAAATATTATTCGTTAGTATCCACATCTGCTAATTTTGGGCCTTTTAAAGAGTCACTTTATACAATTAATACAAATTTATACATTTCACATTGTGAAGCTTTTACTGATGGTGATAAAAGCTTAAAACATCTCCGACTGTAGGTGCGCAGGTGAAATACGATACGTATTAAAGTGCTGCCCATTATATCTATCTCCCGCCTGCAGCATGTATCATATTCCACAGCTACATGTTCACATGATGCCCGTCTGCAGACTCGCATTGTTTAAAAGTCTGATCATTTCCCTGCAAACACAAATGCGATGATTTTTTTCTCTGAACAGATCGCTAAATCAGCCTTTTTCAAAAACATTGTACACACACCAATTTGGAACAAAATGTAAATCAGGATCCGACCACGCCCGAACTGACAGTCACGCTTCCTTCCACCTGAGTGGTCTTGCATATCAAGCAGCTAAAAGTGTCCTGTTTAAATTACATCAACTCAAACTCATGACACTGGAAATAGAGGTTCATTTTATACGGTAAAGTCAAGACTGGAAAAATAATAATAATATTTTACGCTTTTTTGTGGTTTTGGATTTCTGGAACAGATTTTAATCTAAAATAAAACATCAGGGACCAGTATTTTAAAAATACAGATAATATTTGCCTTATTAAAAAATACTAGTATTTTATACTGGATAAAGTGCTAAACTCATTTATTCATTTCTATACTATCTTCTAATTCCCTAATTCGGGGACACGGGGATCTGATGGAGTTTATCCCAGCCGTCTCTGAAAGGGTGAAAGGCAGGAGGGGGACACCCTGGACAGGTCCATCACAGGGCCACGCACACACACTCACTCACTCCTATGGGCAATTTAGAATCACTAATCAATCTAACATACATGTTTTTGGACTGTAGGAGGAAACCGGAGAACCCGGAGTAAACCCACACACAAACACAGGGAGAACATGCAAACTCCACACAGAAATACCCCTGCAGGGGAATCGAACCCCAGGGACCTTCTTGCTGTGAGGAAACAGTGTGAATCACAAAGCCATCATGATGCCCCATCTTAAAAAATAATCCACCTGATTTTTTAAAATTTAATTTCGAGAAGGAAGTGGGAAAAAGCTGAAATTTAAGTAATCAGTCTGTCTTCATTATTTATTAGCCTGGACGCTCAACTAAACGTGCCGGTAAATATTGATTAGGGAAGACCGGGGCACAAAGAATTACAATAGTCCCGATGTGATCTGATGTAGGGGAAGTGGTGGCTTAGTGGTTAAGGTGTTGGACTGATACCAGAAAGACCAGGGTTCAATTCCCAGAACCACTGAGCCACCATTGCGGGGCCACTGAGCAAGGCCCTTAACCCCCCGATCGCTCTGTAAGTCGCTCTGAATAAGGGCCAAAGGCTGCAAATGTAAATGTAAGTAAAGGGTGGGTTGGTTAAAGAGTATTTTTGGGGAGGTGGTGGCTCATGGTTAAGGTGTTGGATTACCCCTTGCTCGCTGAGTAAGGCCCTTAACCCCCAATTCCTCACTTGAATAAATGAGATAAATGTAAGTCGCTCTGGATGCTGTAAATGTAGTCTATAGACGAGGAAATGTGTGGAATTCAGATGCACCAGAATTAAGAAATAGAAAGCATAAAGATTCTGAGCGCTTTATTATGTCCACATTCACATTTGATGGACTGAGCACAACCGACTCCTTTTCTAATATTTGTTTGCCTTTTTTTATTGTCCCCCGTATTTACACTTCTTTTCCCCCGGTTGCCTTTTCAGTCACTCTAAACCCTTCCTCTATCCTTTCTCTGCTCAGCTTTTAAATTCAGCGCCATGTTTTAATATCTGCCTTTAAAGGCCTGCTAAAAAAAAGGAGGTACGTTTGTATTCATTACTCCTACTAAAAACCTTCGATTGATATAAATCCGGCAGCGAATGTGTGTGTGTGTGTGTGTGTGTGCATGTAGTGCTAAATGAGCTCTAACCCAGAAATAAAAAGCAGAGTAAGAGAGTAACAGAGAGTGATCGGATGGATGGCTGTGATATTTCGGAATGACAGAATCAGGAAGAAAGATGACAAAAGCTCAAGGAGAGGTGTGGGGTAAGTTTCTCTATTTATTGGTAAGACAAATGCCACTCGTAGGAAGGCAGGTCAAAGAGCAGAAGCTGGAGTCTTTTTGTCATCCATGGATTTACTTGTTTTTTTTTTTTTTTGGGCGATTTTTCTTTTTGGTACCCTGGCCATCTGTGTGAGCTCTTTTTTTCTTCTTCTTTTGTCTGTGTTGTTAAAACCCGAACAAAGCCGAATGACAGCGAGTTGTGTTTATCCGACGTATGCGACATTCACAGAAATGGAAGGACTTTGAAGAAATGCCTGTGACTGGAGCTTTATTGAGTGTTTCATCTAACTGTGAGATTGCCATCACTTGACTCCGGCTGCCTTTGATTAGGGTTTCAAAGCGAGGCTCTGTGGGCGAGTCGCTGCACGTTTGCTGCTGCCGTGTCTGGCATATTTTCAGCTTTGGGGATGCATTGTGATAATAAAATACATACTCGAAAAGGAAATGGGAACAGTTTATATACAAAGACATTTACACATATATACACACACACACACACACACTCTACATCTCTTTACACTCTGATACTTACATTCATACCTACACCAGATCCCCAAGCAAGTACAAAGACCTGCCAGATGGTGCGAAGCTAAATAAGGAAATAAGGAGCAACTGTGTTCAAGTTTTAATTTTATTCATCACATACCTGATTATACACAGTACAACATATAGCGAAATGTTTTTTACGTCTCTCCGAATTTAAAGAAGTTATTCAAATTAATAGGACAAAAAGCTCAAATAAAATACAATATAATAAAACTAAAATAAAAATATAAACTAGAACGATATACTGTGCTGAGTGTGTATATAAAGTGACTAGCAGTGGAGTATAAAGTGCAGTTGTGCAGGAGTTCTGGTGTGTGAGAGTGTGTGAGCCCAGAGGAGTCCTGGTTTCAGGTGTTCCTCTGGTTAAGGGGCCTGAATGGCCTGCGGGAAGAAGCTCGTACTCATCCTCACTGTGTTTTTGCTTTAAAACTGCTTTCCTGACCACAACAGAGGAAAGAGTCTGTTGGTGGGATGACCGAGGTCCTTCACTATCTTCCTGGCTTTGGTCCAGCACCGCTTGCTGTAGGTAGACTTCGGGTCAGGGAGTTTATTGCGGATACTACGTTCCACCCTCTGTGGAGCTCGCCTGTCCTGTATGGTGCTGTTATGCTGGGATGCTTCACATCAGGATGCTTTTAATGGCGCAGGTGTAGAAAGTCCTTAGAACCCGAGGTGGCAATTTACATTTACATTTACAGCATTTGGCAGATGTTCTTATCCAGAGTGACTTACATATCTATAATTTATGCATCTGAACAATCGGGGGGGTTAAGGGCCTTGCTCAGGGACCCCAACAGTGGTGGCTTGGTGGAGTTGGGAATCAAACCCACAATCTAACCATGAGCCACCACTTCCCCGTATTAAAGTAATGTAATGTCTTTTAGACGCTAAGGGGCCTTCTTTACCATGGTGTTGTTGTGTTGTGTTGTCACTGTGTGACAGGACCATGATGGGTCCTGTGTGATGTAAACACCTCTGTTCACGCTCTTCACTGGGGTCCCATTGATCATGGGCAGCTGATAAGTCCTCTTCTGCTTCATACTGGAGATTGTTGGCTTGAAATCATACAACATTTGGCAGATGCCCTTATCCAGAACGACTTACATTTATACAACTGAGCAATTGTGGGTTAAGGGCCTTGCTCAGGGGCCCAGCAGTGGTTTGGTGAAGCTGGAAAACGAACCCACAATCTTTGGATTGGTAGTTCAATACCTTAACCATGAGCCACCACTTCCCAGTATCATCATATGAATCATATGTGTGCTTTCATTAAGCAGAACAACGGGATAATATTTAGGAATGGACACGGCGGTGACTGGGGGTCCTGTGCTCATTGGACATATCGGACACATTTCTGTTTGGCTATAGTTGTAGGTATACTATTTACATTTATGGAATTTCGTAGACACCCTCCTCCAGAGTAAACTTCATTTATCTCCCTTACACAACTGAGTAATTAAGGGGTTAAGGGCCTTGCTCAGCAGTGGTAGCTTGGTGGTGCTGGAAATTAAACCTCGATCTTTAAATACCCACTAAGCTACCACTTTTCCCCTACATTAATTATAGTCACACTCTCTGATGTCACCCAGATGGGGATGTGTTCTTTCTAACCTTATCTCTTCCATCATCATTCCAAATAGTGCTTTGAGACTGTCGATTCGCTTAACAAATAAAATTAAATTTTAACGTCCTGTTATAGAGAGAAAATTCCCGGTCCTTTTTTAAGCCCCCAGTACCTTATACACACTATGTATTTCCTGTGATTCAAAAACCAAGACAGGCTGGAGGTTCTGTTGTTATGCTCAGATCCGAATATCCATGCTGATACGAGGATGAGAAAGAAAGATTGAGCAGAACCCTCTGCTGTTTCCAGGGCGGAAATCTATCTATTTATCTAGCAGCTCATTTGTCTGTGAGTGATAGCAGCCAGCAGAGATGAGCGCTAGCTTGGATAAGTGAGTAACCTAATGCTCTCATCTGATGATCCGTCGCTGCGTTGGTCTCTGGTCTGAACGATGGTATTGGGCTCTTACCAGAACTCTATCTCCTTCTTTACTGGAAGCACCAACCCCCTCTCTTAGCGTGAGCTATGTTCCCGCACAAATCTCTGCAGCACCCTGGTGGTCAGATGCAATTGGCCTTGTGCTGAACCCACAGACGCTCTTCCACAGGTGTGTCTAGTGTCTTCTCGGGTTACACCTCAGCTCTAAGTGATCAGAAGCCGTCCTTTATCCACTCTGCTCTGCGTATGCTGGTTGCTTCTAATCAATGGAAGCGGTGGGAATGAACAGAATGTTTAGGTGATATATGGAGCGTGACACTCATCTGGCAGGTAGTGACTGTATTAGCGGCGATGGCCAGGTGGCAGCGCTCCTCCTCATCTCTCTCCCTGGCGGCTAGAGGTGACATGCCATCAGGGAAATTGATTGTGCTCGTTGCACGGCTAATTTATTGATGATCTGCTGCTAGCAGGGATAATGAGTTCATGGGCTTCTGATTGATGGGCTGAATCGTCTGCGTAGTAGAGTTGGGATTATCACTGCACCCGTCAGCTGGGACAAGCAACTTGTTTAGATCAGCATCAAGTACATGGCCATACCGATCAAAGCCTAATATGGACAAATGTTCCTGTTCAGGTGTCCATCCTAGCAAACTCGGCTGACTAACGTCGAGTCAGAAAGTAAAATCTCAAACGAAATAGCTAAACATGACTTTAGCTAAACAAATAGCTAAACATGACCTCATGACTTTAGCTGGAATATTGTTATTAAATACAGTATGGCTTTATAATGGTTTAAGCTGCTCATGGGAGTCATTAGGTCTAATTACAGCTTTATATAACCTCATAGTGGTCCAAAAATTTATGTAATGTGCGGTTAATAAAGACCGCGTGTAATCTCAGCGATTGCTTTATTACTAGGGCAGAACACTGGTTCAGTGGTTAGCATGGTTGCCTCACAGCAAGAAGGTCCCAGGTTCGATTCCCAGACAGGGGTCTTTCTGTGTCTTTCTGTTTGCATGTTCTCCCCGTGTTTGTGTGGGTTTATTCCGGCTGTTTAGCCCAGAATACGGAATCGAACACCACATCTTAAAGGCACTGTAGGTGATTTGGTTCAGAAACATGTTTTGTTCTGTTGGTTGAAAGTCTCTTAAGATCTCGAAAGCGAGCATTAATTTAAGTGGCTTAAATGTATTTCTATGGATTTATATATACTGTGAAAGGCGTCAATCAAAATGCTTTCCTACCTGCTTGTCAACCCGTATTTATTTGCACCCTGGTCATGCAGACGGGATGCCAGATTGGGCAGTTTTCTGCCCAGTTGGGCTATTTTGAATTTGACTGTGTGGGTAAAAAATTTGGCCTTGGCAGGTGTAAAAAATTGTGATCAGTTTGGTGGTTTTAAAACATGTACAGTGTGAAAGATGACACCAGAAAAATAGAATAAATCTCAGTGTGTGTTCTGTTTCCACTCTGAAGTTGGCTACAGGAGTTAAAAGGTCTGAAAGATGATGTCATGGTTACAGTATTTCTTTTGGACAGGTAGGAATATGGTGTGATTGGATTTTGGTGTGTTTTGATAGGAACTCATAGCTTATGTAGCTTGTGTTACTTTATGAGTCAGTTTAACTACATTAGCAGTGTGTAATCGGGTAATACTTTTATGTTTGTTATTTTAGTATTGTTACTAACTGTAGTATAAATTTTCCCACCTGTAAACGACACATGAGGTACAGTGAGGGTAACTCTAGACAAATCTATGAATCTAAATAAAAATGAAAACAACTCAAGAGAAACTGGATCATTTTAAAAAAGAAATTTTAACGTCGAGATAAAAATAGCAGGGTATAAATACACAAAGTGGTAACAAAGTAGCACTAAACACGGAACACAATCTGGTAGCACATGGTAGTGCGTATAATGTGTAAACAACAGTGTATGATCTGAACCTAAAACAAAGCGACACCATTGCAGTGCTCATTGCACACTATACTGCTGTGAGACTGCTGCAAATCGTGACAGAAACGTTAATCCTCCCACTCGTGGGTGGTCCAAGCTGGAGCTCATCTGCTTTTGCCCAGATATAATATATCAGTGCTACTTGGTTACACGTCCATTGATGTTAGTGATAAATGGCCTAGCAAAGATGAAATTAAATCTTCATCTGCAAAGTATCCCTGGTCGGTGCATCTTGTAGCTGTTAATGGAGTGATAGAAAAGGGATTTCATTATCATCTAGCCTTTTCTGTTTTGCTGGATTTGTTTGTTATATTATCCCTGACAATAGGACGTCTTGGAAAATGACGCCACCCTTTGTCAGACAAAGCCACATAAACATGCACAGACCAGATGACCGGAGACGACATTACTATAATACATTATGTCATTCAACAGTAAGAAACTTTATAGTTCAGTTAGTAACAGTATTAAAATACCGAATTAAAAAAATAATACCTGATTACACACTGCTGCTGCTGGAGATTAGCTAATTCATAAAGCTACACAAGCTAAATAAACTAGGAGTTCCTATCAAAACACACCAAAACAAAATCACACATATTCCTACCCGTCCAAAAGAAATACTGTAACCATGACATCATCTTTTAGACCCTTTTGATTCCTAAAGTCGACTCCAGAGTGGAAACACAACACACACACACACACATACACACACACACTGACATTTATTCAGGTTTTCGCTCAGTCTTTTGGCTGTTATTGGTGGTATTAATTAAATAGCTTAATAATCAAGCAAACTATTGATCAGTTTATCCATTATTGAAAACCTTGTTAATGGTATTGGTGACATTCCGTCGACGGGGTGGTGGTAGCTTAGTGGTTTAGGTGTTGAGATGATAACTAGAAGATTGTGAGTTTGTTTCCCTATTTTCCTTATTTTCCAAGTTACCGCTGCTGGGCCCCTGAGCAAGGCCCTTAACCCCCAATTACTCAGTTGCTGTAGAAAGTAAATATATTGTACGTCTGCTCTGAATAATGGCGTCTGCTAAATGTCAGAAATTTAAATGTAAATGTATCAGTCAACCTCTAGTTTAGACCACTAAATTTATACATTAGCACTAGAAAAGTAAAGAAAGTAAATCAAATACCAGAAAAATAAAGAAAAGGGAATTTACTACCAGAATTACGTTACAGTTCTGTACAAACATTCTAGACAACTGTGTGTTTTAGACTTTGTGACACACCTATGGGTGTGTTAGCAAAGCGTCTGGTCAGTTAGTGTGTGTTTTTTTTTTACTCGTTTAAACGGTTCCATTACCACTCGACCACATATAGATGCGTTTCAGCGAAACTCTCAGATCTTCAATTCCCATGAAAATGCAAATATTTGCACTGACCTGAAAAGGCATCCGCCGTTATTTAGGTTTGTGAATCTAATAAAAAATATCAGAAAAAATGCATGAAGTGACCGGGTGTAAACAGGCCCATATGGTATATACTTCGCTCTTTCTACTCTTTCTATAAAGAGCATTAATAGACAGAAGCTTTCGGCTCAATGAGGTCACGGCGTAGCAGTGCCCTGGTAAAGGTGATGTGTAATCCATTAGAAAAGATAAGAGTTCTCTGTTTCCCTACATGGCCGTGCTGTGTCAAGCAACTTTGCCTACTCCATTAGAGGACACCTGATACAGGACCTGCCAATGGATGCAGACCCTCTGATCCGAAAAATGATAGGAAAGCACAGAAGAGCGCACAGTTCGACTGATCAGTATGACCCTTTTACTAAAATAAAGCATTACATTGAGTGGGATTATCTTTCTTTCTCTCCCATTCCGTCTGGCTCTCGTTCTCAATGCCGGTATTCTCTCTTCTATTAGTCATCTTTAAGTGATTTAAGCATCATTTGTCTTTGAAAGCGTATATGAAGGGATGCTATTAAATAAAGAGATCTCGCCTTTAATGCTCTTGTATGTTGCACAAGATTTGGCTTTGCACAGAGCTTCCTGGTGTGATTTTTGTCTGTGTTTTACCAAAAGACGTGTGTATGGATGTGTATGAGCAGGTTTGGATGGACCAGAATGGACAATACCACAAACTGAAATCCTGAGCCAATCAAAGTAAGACGCAGATATAAAATTAAGAATAATCTATGATCTCAATGGAATGAACAGACTCGATGGAATGAATAGATGTAATGAACTCGATGAACTCTTCATTCTGTGTTCTCTAAATCCGTCAGTGAAACATGCAAACTGTAACAAACCGTCTCAAAGGCAGATGCAGCTGCTGTTATAGTCTTTTTTTTTTTATAACATATCCTTCCATCGCACCTCCCAAGATGGTGGAATGAACTTTCCATGAATGTTAGAACAGCGGAGTCACTGACTCTCTTCAAGAGATGATCCGAGATTGCAAAAGTACTCACTTCCTTTACTCGTGTGTTAGTACAGATACTCCTGTTTAAAATGACTCTGGGGTAAAAGACGAAGTACTGACTTCACTTTTTACCTAAGTTAAAGTAAGAAGTTTGGGCTCTGACACGTCCTTAAGGAAAAAGTAAATTAACTACCATAATTTGCACACCTTTTTCAACCAATCAATCTACTTTTGTTATTGCGAACCTTTTTAACCAATCATTGGTGTTTTCCTGGCTATCACACACCGTAAGCAAGGGCTAGTTTATAAAGCTAACAACAAGCAAGACAGTCAGGCAGAAAACATCAAATATTGCTAACATGGCTAACCTAATTAATCATCAGTTCATGATCAGAAGACCAGAATCTACATCACCTTTGGGTTCAGAATGTTTATTTTTACAGAACTTCTACCTGAGAAAAGGATGTGTGTATTTTTACCATCTCTAAATAACAGGCAGAAGTGGAAATAATGTGGACGATGCTACGATAATAAATACTTTGCAGCGTAAAAGCACAGGTGAGCTGGGTGTGGAGTGAGAACGGTGACCTCTAACCTCTAAGTGCCGATGGACACTAGACAGATTGGACACTTAGGCCATTAAGAAAAGATGGACTGATAATCTTTTTTCTGATATTTTTCCTGATATCTGAACTAATTTTTTATATTATTTTTGTAAAAATGGATCCACCGATATGTGGCGCGCTCATCATTACACCACTGCATCATGCAGCTTTTTTCATGAAGAAATTGAAGTTGTTTAGTTTTGTTTAGAAGAAGTAAAATTGTTTCTTGTTTAGTTTAATACTTTTATCAGTTATCAGTTACAAAGACATGCAAATGGTCAGTATCGGTATCGGTTTAAAAAAAAAATCAATATCGCTTTATCTCTAATGTCAAGTGCTGCAACCCGAGCTGCACATTATGCACAGTGCTATTTTCTGCATCCGTGATTTCATATGATTCTTTTAGTTTTTCTTTTATATATTTGCATAAAATTAAACATCCAGTTTCCACCAGTTACTAACTGGTTTGTTTTGTTTGTTTTTATTTTACTCTGGATTTTTGGAGTTATTTTTGTACATGCTCTGTTGGTCATATCCTGTTTGTAGATAACGCAACCCTTTGCCTGTTTATCAGACGTTTCCTTTTGCTTTTTTTAACATTAACGCTGTTGTGTGCTTTTCCTAAGAAAGTAGCTTTAAATAGCTTGACCTAAATGCTGGAAATGTTGCACAGCATTAAAATTAGATGCGGTGACAAACACAACTGAAATCCTGCTTTTATCCCGGCGTGAACTTAAATCTTTTGCTTCTGCCTTTTGCTGACGTCTTTGTTTCTAAAGTTTGGTTTTGCTCAGATTTTTCCAACCTGTTATCGCCATTGCTGAATAATTAGTCATGTGACCTAGTAAACCCACTAGCATGTGGGGTTTTGTTTGCGATAAAACTTTTGGGACACTTCTATGCGTCGCATTGGATAGGAGTGTCTGCTAAATGCGGTAATCCTATTAAAAATAAGGACTGGTATGATCCACGTCTCCATGCAAATGTTTGTGCATTCTTATAAATACATTTACACCGCCTGCCAGTGGTTAAGGTGTTGGACAACTAATTGGAAGATCGGGGTTCAATTTCCAACACCACCAAGACGCCACTGCTGGGCCCCTGAGTAAGGCCCTTGACCCCTTATTGCTCAGTTGTATAAAAGAGTTAAATGTAAGTGACTCTAGATAAGAGTTATTTTATGATTTTGTCAGGCGTTTGAACAATAGTGCACTGATCATTCGCTGTTCATGGACAGAAGATAGGACGTCTAATAAAGCTTGAGCTTGCAAATGATCTCTAATTGTGGATCATCTGAATGCATGTCCTACTTAGGATCCACCAGATATAGAATCCAAAGCAAAGGTCAGTCATACATTTTCTGTACCGCTTAGTGTCTTATTGAACATATCTCAGAGACTTACTAGAATGATAGCCAGTGTGATGGACCCACCATGGAAACAGCTGGGATCCCAGTGGAATTTACACTCTCAACCTCTACACTCTCAAGCCCAGTGGGTCCCTTCCTTCTTCCTGCTTCCACAGTCTGCTAAAGGTCATCTATCTATCTATCTATCTATCTATCTATCTATCTATCTATCTATCTATCTATCTATCTATCTATCTATCTATCTATCTATCTATCTATCTATCTATCTATCTATCTATCTATCTATCTATCTATATGCTGTACGTCCGCTTGTTGTCTCTGTGCACTGACTGTTTAATAAAGCTGTAACTGTTGGCCGATTCAGTCTCTTCTAGCACAGGCTGTAACACCGTCACACTAATATCTTTCAGCACAGTTGTGTTTAAATCCTTATAGCTGTGTACACATACTGAGCAACTTACGTCCTCCATATTAATGTAATCATTATATCCTTACCAGACACACGCCTGAAGCTGGCCTCTGGGACAATATCCAACCCATCATGGCTAATACACTATCTGACCATTTTCATTTCCAGATATGAATATTTTTTTCCTCTCTCTACTTTCACACTGTCCTCAGGCACCAATAAAAACTAATGTAGTTTTGTATCTGCTAAAGTGAGCAGAAACGGTTCGGGTTATAGGTTCTAGCCTCGGGCTTCAGGTGCATTTATGCGGTTGTTCTTCAGATGGAACATGTTTCTAATTTTCAAAAGTTTTTCCTAAAGATCTGAACTTTCCAACACGTGGCCTTTATCAGGTAACCACGGCAACAGGATTCTGCAGCACATTGCACAAGTCATGAAACACAAATCGTTGTACACTCAAATAAACGTGTGCAAAATCAGCCTCCATACAGTGGGATGAAGAGACTACCAATCTTGTTTTTTTTTTTTTATTCAGTTCTCCAGCTTGGTTGATTCAGGAACAGTCTTGGCCCCTGACAGCAGCGCTCGCAGGCTGTGATGGATGGTGTAGTTAATGACTGCGTCTGAAAACAGTCTGCTTAGCAGCATGCTGATGTCATGGCACCCCAGGAGCGTGACCTAATTAGACTCTCCACGTTTTTGGATCACCTTCAGCCTCTCTGACCTGTTCATTAATGAGACAGACTTTTTTTCCGAACACCTTTTCCAAGTTTTCTATTTTTGGAACTTACTAAGTTATTATTAAACTTCTTTATTTAAATTTCTATTTCTTTTAATTGAGTACTGAAGATGAATAATGACAAAACAGTGAACAGTTTATCAGGTATAACTCATTATATACAGTTGTACGTTGACTTATGAGTGTCCCAACTAACGAGTTTTTCGAGATACGAATACGAGTTTTTGCTTTGAGTTACGAGCTAAAATTCGGGTTACAATTCAGCTTCAGACACCCAACCGCTAGTTAGCGTAGCGAACGCCACAGTAAACGCCGTAACATCCGCCCAGCATCCCGTGTCTCCCTCGAATAGCTAGTCAGACATGCGTGATAGCAAGTGGAGTCGTCTGATTCTGTAATCTCTTTATTCCAGTACATCCTATTGTAGTGTTTTTATACAATATTTGTTATTTATAAGTTTATTTTTCTCAGTTAAACAGATGTACCATTTGACATATGAGTAATTTGAGTTACGAGCTCCATCACACAGCGAATTAAACTCGTAAGTCAAGGCACCGCTGTACCTGTTTTTTACAGATACTACTGACGGTAGTCCATTTATTGCTGCATTTAGTGGGATTTAATATAATGTTGGGTGAGGACGTCTGTGGTGCAGTCGGCATTCTTGTTTATTCAAATGTGTTCAGTGGGGTTGAAGTCAGGGCTCAAGTTCTTCTGCACCAACAAAATATTTTTTTTGTAGAGCTCAGGAGCTTTGTTCACAGTGACATTGTCATGCTGGAACAATGTTTGGGATTTTAGTTCTATTGAAGGAAATAATATAATGCGACAACATACAAAGACATTCTAGGTCAGTGATGTCCAATTTCGGTTCTGGAGGGCCGGGGTGTCCTTCAGCGTTTAGCTCCAACTTGCTGAAACACACCTACCTGTACGTTTTTAGTAAACCTAGCAAGATCTTGGTTAGTTGGTTCAGGTGTGTTCGATTAGAGTTGGAGCTAAACTCTGCAGGACACCCTGACCCTCCAGGACCGAGATTGGACACCACTGGACTAGATGATTTATTTATGTGGGTGTGCTGGTAAGTGTCTATAAACTTTTTATCCTAAAGTGTATGTGTGCGTGTAAATGGGTGGCCCTAACAGATATTTTTGGGTGGAGGCCTATTTTTGGCATCACTAAGGACTGAACATAGTGGTGTGTGGTAAATATTGTGTGGTGATATCTAATTATCTGCAGCTGTGGACCCAGAAACTGACACTGATGCTGGGTTAGATAATAATGAACACATGTTTTGCATGGATAAAAGTAACCTTTATTCCAAAACTGGATTAACAGATTAGGTGTCTCTTGTATACAAACATTAACGTTAGTAGTATATTTCCGTTTCTGGCATTTGGCAGACGTCCTTATCCAGAGCAACTTACATTTATCTTTTTTATACATCTGAGCAATTGGGGGTTAAGGGTCTTGCTTAGGGGCCCAACAATGGTGGTGCTGGGAATCAAACCCCATCTTCCAATTAGCAGTACAACACCATAAACACTGAGCTACCACTTCCTTGGATATTAGTATATTAGTGGTAAATTAATATTGATTTAAATTGACAGTTCAACACAGCCTGAAAAGACCAAAATCCAGAGCCAAGATGGACATCGTTGTCGTCATTGTGCTGTTGCTCGTTCAGAGGAGCAGGGGTATGAATTAAAAAAAAGAGAAGCAGCACTAGTGAGACTACAACACACTGCAGTCTGCGATATACCAGATCGCTCTCTTATCAGTCACATACTGTCGTGCTGGCTTTGATTAAGTGCTTATAAATAGTGTTGCGCTTGTTAAAAAGCAAACACACATAACTGACTTTCACACCAGCTGTATCACAGCATGCTCCGGTTTTCTACAGCTCCACTTCCTCCTTATTGAATGACTCGTCCTAATTATCTTTCCTTTTTCTTCATACTGTATGGATAATTTTTCCAAGTTCATGTTGTTGATATGAAACTTGACCTGGTTTTACAAAATATTCATAAAATGTTTGTGTAATTAAGATTTCTCCATCCACCCATCCATCCCTACCCATATTTATTCATCTATTCACATCCATCCATCCATCCATCCATCCATCCAATGACTCTTATCCTACATAGGCTTTCAGGGAGCCGGAAGTTTATTCCACAGGGAATAAGACAGGGAACACTTTGGACAGGATGCTAAAACAATGCAGAGAAGAATAACTCAGCCAGTCACACACTACAAACTATCTAGTGCTGCTAGTCAGAATATAAGGCACGTCTTTGGACAGTACCTAGAGGCAAGGGCGCTGCTAAGGAGGGCATGAGGGACCATGCACTTTGGGGGGCCCCAGAGTGCTGTTTTATTATTAGTAACAATGCAGATTGGCTGTGGTAGAGGGCCCAATGTCATATTCTCTCATAGAGCCCAAAATTGCTAGCAGCGCCTGAATTATGGTGAAAGCATGTAAACTCAACACAAAGGCTGAAGGCAGAAATTAGAATAGTTTCACAAAAAGAATATTTTTTATGAATACATTTTTTTGGTTTAAATGCTCCTATAAGTGATTTATTATTAGTGACTGAACCCCATCAAGAGTACATGGTGTAGTTCTTAAGTGGTGGTCTATATTTTATGAAGTGAGTGCATGGAATATTTTGTACACCAACAAAATACTATGTACTTCTTAATACATGACTTGTACTGATATGCCCTCCTCATCTATCCCATCCATCTTATTCCACCTCTTCATGTTCCTAGATCTGAGCCCATCCCCACTGCAGCTCTTCTCTCCCCCACTCGCTGGTGTGGATTTGAAAATGAGCCCCTTTCTTGCTTCTGCACTGATATGACTCCACTGAGAGCACAGCTTTCATATGCATCTGATTATTTCTGAGCTCGGGCTTACAATTTGTGCGGTTCTCTTTTCTCAGCATCTTTAAAGCTCAGCATCTCAAACAGCCTCCAGTGTAGATGAATGCTTTCCTTTTATGTAGTTAAAAATGAAAAGCAGCCTTTTTTTGTTCATGGAAGGTCACTTCTGAAACTGGGGCTTGCATTTAATGTGGAAAGATGGGAAGAGTTAGAGTGTTTTTGCTGTTTGTCATTTCTAGCCGTCTGTAGCGAAGGGATGGATTTTAATACATTTTAATGTTTGGATATTTCGTAATGTTAAAGTGTAAAAATTGCAAATTTATATAAAGGGCTTTTTTTCTTTTCTTTCTTTTCTTCTTCGTCTCTTTCTCTGTCTCTCTCTCTTTTTCAGAGGCGTTTGATATGGTTTTGCGCTTGGGCCGTAATTCTACTCTCACCCTGCTGAGGGAGGAGTTCCCAGGCCTGGGAAGTGGAGCCAACAATGCTGCCACTCAGCTCTTTCTGGAAATGTCCCTTTACATTCTTGGGTCTGATGCCAACGTGGACGACATGGTGACCTCCTTTTTCTCGCGTCTCTTTCCTCTTGCGTATCGTCGTCTCTTAGGCAACGGGGCAGCAGCAGGAATCTCGGATGAGTGCATGCACAGGATATGGCGTGAGGTGTCAGCATTCGGCTCCTACCCTAAGTTAATGATGACACGCCTCTCACGATCACTGCTGGCCACACGTCTCTTTCTTCAGGCACTAAACCTGGGCATCGAAGTGGTAAACACCACGCAGCACCTGAAGGCGGGACGGGAGTGTGGCCGGGCACTGCTACGCCTGTGGTACTGTCCACTGTGCCAAGGGCTGATGGAGGCACGGCCATGTAAGGCAATGTGCCTTGTAACTATGAGCACCTGTCTTGGAGGGGCAGCCGAGGTGCAGCCGCATTGGAGAACCTATGTAGAGGGATTGGGCACTTTGGCAGCTGCCATGAGAGGAGGTCAGGACATTGAGGCGGTGGTGCTCAGGTTGCATGTCATCATCCGGATGGCTCTTCGACACATAGTGGGGACCAAGAACAGAGTGAATGCACAGGTAATACACTATGTTTGGAGTATGTATGCTTTGAAACAAAAGTTTAGGTAAGGGTGTGCTAGTAAGTTGTCCATCTATTGTATACACTGAATTTTTGTGATATTGGATCCACCAATATATGAAAATTGTTTGGAAGACAGTTTGGCATTGTATAATGTGAAAAGACGAGTCTACAGCAGCACTTAAAGACAACTTGACTTGCTTTAATGTACACTGTATGTACAGACCATAATTTGAACAAGTTTAGCTGTGTTTAGACATGTTTTATAAATCATTTACATTTACATTTGCAGCATTTGGCAGACGCCCTTATCCAGAGCGACTTACAATATTCCTTGTTATACAACTGAGCAATTGGGGGTTAAGGGCCTTGCTCAGGGGTCCAACAGTGGTGGCTTGGTGGAGCTGGCAAGTAGGTGTGATGTTTAGCAACAAAATTCTAGCTTCTGTTTAGCCATAATTGATCTAATCTGTAAATGTCTTTTATTTGTCAGATATACTTTTTACAGCACAGTGAAATTCTTGCCTTGCATATTCCATCTTAGTAAGTTGGGTGTCAGAGCACAGGGTCAGCTATGATGCAGTTATAACCCAACAGTGGCTGGCTGGCGGTGGGACCTGAACCCAGGTCTTCAGATCAACAACTCGGCGCCTTAACCATTTGAGCAACCACTGCCACCACTAAATCTGATCTAATCTAATCTGATTTAGTCAATAGAAGTGTAACACTATTCTTATCTATACTTTGGTGATCACCCGATTATCGGTTTTAGCAATATTTTTCCAACATTTATCATTATCAGATATCAGTTTTGTGATATTGGATCCACCGATATATGAGAATTGTTTAAAAGACAGTTTGGCATTGCATCATGTGAAGAGATGAGTTTATAACAGCACTTTACAGTGTATGTACAGACCATAATTTTAGTTTTAAAAGGTTTTCACCGAGCCCCCTCACTCTCTATCTCCACATTGTTTATCTACACCCTAAATTGCCTTTTCAGCACCACTGTGTTTAGCCATTTTTATAAAGCAGTGCTCTCAGGAGCGCTTCGTCTACCTGCTCAAATGCTCTTTTAGCGGGCCGCGAGGAGTTAACCAGCAATAACACACTCCAGTTGCTCTCGTGTGCGTGAGGGCAAATGCTCATGAAATATTGAAAAAGCGCTGACTCGAAGCTTGCTCTGTATCCAGTTTCTGCATGGTGGTGTATTTAACACCTATAAGTCTATCAGATACACACACACACACACACACACACACTCATGCTTCTGTATTACTTAGCTGACGTACTATCACTGCTTGGTAAAATCCTGTGGTGTCTGAAATAATGCTGTTTTGATTCTGCCTGCTTGATACTTGAAAGTCTGTGTGTTGGGTGGTTGGATGAAAGTGTGTGTGTGTGTGTGTGTATACATTAGTGTTTGTGCGGTATTGGAAAGTTAAAGGTTTCTTTGAGCCTTATATATGTAAAAATGTGAGCGCCCTTAGCCATTTTGTTCCTAGGGCAGTGTGCACTCAGTCGGTCCAGGCTTCAGTGTTGAAAGATCACTGGATGGATTCATTGCATGCAGTATGATTTCGTTTTTAGGTGTGAAATGTCAGCAGCAACCCACTTGCTGCAACAGCGTTTTTGTTTTCATCTATAATATGGTGTGAAACTGGGATGTCAGGCTCTGATCTTGAAAGGGCACACGCTGCACATTCAAGAGTTTTTTTCTGCTTTAAAACACCTGATTGTACACATTAGGTCATTATCAGGTTCCCTATAAGTTGAAGTGGATGTGATGTTCAGCAACCAAGCAACTAAATTTCATCTTCTTTTTAGCCATAATTGATCTTATCTGATTCATTCAGTAGAAGAACGTAAAAAGTAGAAAGTAGAAGTTCTTGCTTTTGAGTTCTCGTTTTTTGTTTGCTTCCTGGTTGGTCCTTGTCATGTGCCTTTCCTTGTCCTTGTGTCATGTTGTCATTGGTTAGTGTGCTCATGTGTTCCTTATTCTTTGCAGATGTTCCTTGTTTAGTCTTGCTTAGCACCTTAACCATTTGAGGGGCAGTGGTGGCTCAAATGGTTAAGGTGCTAAGTTGCTGATCTGAAGACCAGAAACACCTGGGTTCAAGCCCCACCACCGGCAAGCCAACCACCATTGGGCCCTTAACCCTTCCTGCTCCAGGGGCGCTGTATCATAGCTGACCCTGCGCTCTGACCCCAACCTACTTAAGATGGGATATGCGAAAAATGCATTTCATTGGCTCTGTACACGTACCTTGCATAATGACAATTAAGTGGAATATATATATATATATATATATATATATATATATATATATATATATATATATATATATAAATAATACCCCCTTGTAGCCCTGTGTCTTTGTGGTTTGCTGCCTGTGTACCACTGTCGTGAGTTGCTGTTCCTGTTGGTGTTAATGTTCATGCTGATGCTCATGTTTAGTCTAGTCCTGTTTAGTCAAGTTAGGTTTAGTTGATGTATATTTCCACTTTGTAAATAAACTGCACCTTGGGTTCTAAAAATATGTCTCGCCTCAGTGGAGGTGTTACAGTAACACTTTAGTATGAATTTAAATACAATGAATATGCGCTCTATATTTTGGTGATCGTACGATTATTGGTTTCTAGCAGTATAATTCTGATATTTATCATTATCAGATATCAGTTTAGTCATCCTGGATCCACCGATATATGAGAATTGTATCTATATTTGATTTTTTTTTTATTACCCGCTTACATTATCTTTTAAAACTGACCGGTATCCGATATCTGCATTTACACTAAACACAGCAAAACAACCCAATGTAAACATACTGAAAAGGAAAAGGAAGTTAAAACGGTGGCAATAATGCAATAATCAATTAACTCAATGGACAAAAATTAAATGATTATTCAATGCGTTGCTTTCGCTGCTTTCCTAGGCGAAGAACCGCTGAGACAGAAAGAGAGTTAAGTATGTGTATTTGTGTGTATGTTCTTCTGATCAGCCGCAGTGTGCGGCACACTGTTAAAAAGACTCGCATTAACAGGTGAAAATCCAATCTGTCTGTCTAAAGATATCGGAATCCATGTGCTTTTTTCCTGCTTACACTGTCATGAGTCAAATCCGATCTATGCCACATTGGAGGCTTTGGGTCACTTTATACGTGCAGTGTAGATTAACTGTAAATTAGCTTTTTACTGCAAAGATGATGACGTATACTGGTGTATTAGTGGTGTCTTATTTCTCAGGGGAATATTTTCATCCCTTTCCCATTGTCAGTGTTTTTCAAGGGTGAAGAGGTGGGGGTAAAAGTAGGGGTATAAAATAGAATTAGGATTGGGCTTTAGTCTCACACTCCTGGTTAGCTTTTTTTACTCCCCTTCTTGTTTTTGTATTTATATTTGTCCAGTCACTATTATTTGTCTTTAGATAATTTAATTCATGCCTAAGGCATTTTAGCACATTTTCTTCATGTTTTTACAGCACAAAATGCCAAGACTTGTGTGTGCGTGTGTGTGTGTGTGTATTCAGTCAATAAATGTAATAAAATACATTTAATGTCAAAATGTGAGTATATTATAAAGAAAATATAACCTCTCACCCTGATTCACTGTGTATTTCAAACACTGCTATTGACTTGTACATCTATTTGATCTACTTACACAACACTAAAATGACTCCCAGTCTTAGAACCCATTTGCTTAACTTAAAGGTGCACTAGGACATCTTGGAAAATAAACAAGTAACAGTACTCAAATGCCAGACTTTAAATAGTCCCCAATTACACACTGCTGCTCCTATGAGTTCCTATTAAAAGTAATAAAAAAAGTCCAAAAGTAATACTGTAACCATGACATCATCTTTTAGACTCTTTGACTCCCAAAGTCGCTCTCCAGAGCGGAAACGCAACATTAATATTAGTTCAGTTTTTTGCTCTGTTTGGTGCAGCAGTTTTTCCGCAGTATGTGAACCCTAACCCTAAACCCAAACACTAACCCTAACCCTCACCCTGAAGGCATATCCTGTCTGCATAAACAGGGTGCACATAAATATGTTGACAGACAGGTAGGAATAATGTTCATAATGTTCAGACTGAATATTTTGATTGGATGAACATATAAACACATATAAATACATTAAGACTAATTAATTTAATGATTATTGGGAGGTGACAAAGCACAAAATACAATCACATGTTGTTCCTTTAACTCTCCATGGTAAAAGAAATGAATAATTACTGAACATGATGTGTCAATATATATCATATATAACTATCAGTAGCATAGCTAATTGTGTTTATTTTATACAGTAAAGTCGCTAAAGTGTGATTTTACATTTAATTATTTAATTTCTGAATCTAAATCATAAAACACTATTTTATTTATATCTTTATTCTATTGTATTTATCTATCATTATAATTTATTATAGAACATTGTATTTTATGCAGATTTACTCATTTACAAAATCACCACAGTCCTTCAAAACTAATAAATTCTTTCCAAATAGTTCAAGTTATCTGGTGAAATTTTTCCATATTGTAATATAAATCGCAGAAAAACTAAATATCGCAATGTCTTTTTTTTTCTAATATCGATCAGCCATAATAATTAACATACAACAGAAATAGTGCAGCTCATTAAATACAGAAGTCTAATTTACTATAATATAATATAATATAATATAATTAATTCATAATTGTGTATTTTTTTTATGTACCCTAAATAGTCGAAGATCCGATGCATCGACTGCAGGAACTACCAATCTCACAGTCGAATTTCTGTCAAAGAGTTATGATCATACCATTCTGGCTATATGGAGATGTTCATTGTCTGATTTTACATAGAACTACCGGTTTTCGACCAGTATATTAATTTATAACCTATTATAATAATGCTCTAAATAGAGCTATGAAGGTCATCTTGTGAAATTTTTCATATTGCAATATATATTGTAAAAAAACTAAATGTTTGTTTTTTTCCAATATCGTGCAGCCCTAAGGGTTAACATAGAGAAAAGGAAAAAGTTTTATTTATATAGCGCCTTTTTTTTGCTCAGAAGGCTTTACATACTACATACCATCACAGACAATAAAACAAATCAGGCTAAGAAATTATCCAAAATACATAATAAACAGATACGTCTTTAGCTGAGTGCTAAAGGTGGACACAGAGGATATATTTCGAAAGTGAAAGTGGTAGTGCATTTCATAATTAAGGGGCATCTGATAGCGAGGAACAGTCAGGAGACCAAGCTCAGGATGATCTGAGGGACCGGGCAGGAGAGTAGGTACAGTAGGTCGGTCAGATATGGAGACGCTAGACCATTTAGTGCCTTGAATTTTAGAAGTAAAATCTTAAAATGAATCCGTGATGCCACAGGCAGCCAGTGAAAACACCTGGTGAAGGTGAGAACTCATGCTGCTGAGTTTTGAACATATTGTAGCCTTGCAATGAGTTTTTTTTGGCAGACCTCAGATGTGAGGTGATTAATGAATGGATTAAGATCTCAGCATCAGCCAGAGTTAGAGAAGATTTGAGGTGTGCGTTATTAGGAAGAGGTTTTAATAACAGAAGAAAAAAGAGGCAAATGATAGTGATGAGTCAAATAAGACAACAAGATTATGGACAGATTGAGACAGGTTAACATTAACCCCATCACTTTCAAACGACAGGTCCATCCTTCAGACTGATGTAGCAAAGCCAATTAGCAATAATTCAGTTTTGTTATTATTTCGATTAAGGAAATCCAAGGACATCCAGTGCTTGACATGCCTGATGCATGCAGTAAGTGAATCAGTCAGTGACGGCCTATCAGAGCTGGTGGTTAAATAAATTACAGCTCATACACTACATCAGTCTAATATAATCATAATTTAAAGCCTAATTGTGAGTTTAAAATTTTTATGAAACATCAACGAACACATCAGTTTATTTAATTATTCACATTTTGGGTCCCACGACTGCTATGATAAGACACAAGACTGAGCAGTTTTCCCTTTTCTGTCTGAACTCTAGACTGTACACATATCTTAGTGACGCTGATAAAGGTGATCAAGCGACGTGGTTTCACAGCAGAAATCTGGATTTATACGTTTAAAAAGTAATTTCCCCTATTACCCGCATCCTATTCTCATCATTTCTAGTCAAAAGTGTCTTGTTTTATGGCAGAAAGATATTTTATATCAGTTTTATAGCTTGGTTGGTGGAATAAAATGCAAAATAAATTTGTCATCACCTCCTCTACTGTCTGGCTTCCACCCAAAACACATGGGTGTGTCGCGCTTATCGGTGTAATTTACAACGCATCGTAATTTTGCTTAAGTATATTTGCATACATCTCTTATATATCAATTCCTGGATTCAACACTAAATGCAGCAGTGAACTGAAACAGGTTAGTGGTTAAATAATGCCTTTATTAGTCACATAAACTTTACATCACAGTGAAATTTGTTTCTTCTCATATCCCATCTTAGTAAGTTGGGGTCAGGGCTCAGGGTCAGCAACGATACAGCGCCTCTGGAGCAGGAAGCGTTAAGGGTCTTGCTCAAGAACCCAACAGTGGCAGACTGGCGGTGGCGGTGCTTGAACACAGTTTTTCCTGGTCTTCAGATAAACAACTCAGACTTGCGGTGGTGGGGCTTAAACCCAGGTCTCACTAGTCTTTAGATCAACAACTCATGCTGGCGGTGGTGGGGCTTGAACACACGTCTTCCTGGTCTTCAGATCAACAAATTAGAGCCTTAACCATTTAAACCACCACTGCCTGTGGGACCCAAATACACTTTGTAGTCCGTAGGGATAAGGGCATCGACGTGGACTCATGCACCAGTGCAGTTTCAGATTGCAGCGTTTCTGCCCTTGACAACAATCTATTGCAGATGTGTAACGCAGCCCTGCTGTTAAACAAATCTAAGTGCACGTGTAACTGTGTGTCTGTGGTTTAGGGTTCGAGAGTTTTAAGTAGAAAGAAGTGAACTGTCCTCTATTGATTATAGCTTTGTAACCAGAGGAGTGACCGATGTGCTATATATAGAAGATGTAAGTGAGCGTGCTAGGGCGGGACACCAAAAAGCCGTCTCCAAACAGCGGTTTGAATCAGTCCTAAAGAAAGGAAACTCTTTCTTATGGACAAAAGTACCAACTGTCATTCAGCGTTTTTATGTGCTTCAAGTTGATCTCATCTCACTTAAACACTGCCATATCCCATCTGAACCAAGATGACAACCTCACCCATCAAACCTCCATTTATTCCATTCTTCCTTTTTTTTTTCTTCTATTACGTCTTTGTGTGTGAGAAAGAAAGACAAAAAGATGATGCATGATTTATGAAGCGCTATTTTTACCAGTTACTGAGCAGAAGTATAAAATTAATGATGATGATCTGATGAGATAGGGACATAAATTGAAGTCACGGGAGACATGTCGGGGAAGGAAAGACTTTTTTAGACATTGGGGAGAGTGATCTTGAACAGGACTAGTCTCAGGGGAGAAAGAATGCACACAGAAACGAGTGTTTACAGGAAATAGAAGAAGGTGGTAGTGGATATCTGCAGAAGACGGACTGCTTTTTGATTGTCTGTTTGGTTTCATAGAGAAGCAAAAACATGTCTGTCCAGCACGCTCGATAGGTCTTCGCTATTATTTATCCCTCACTGGACCAATTTTGTTGACTACTCCTGTATCCGAAGCTGTCCGAAAGTTTTGCAGCGTTCATAAAGGGAACATTTAGGCAGCTGCGTCATTTTTTTTTTTATAAAGCAGACTTTATTTATTTATTTTAAGCCTAATATTAATGACTTTTTTTATTTTGCATTTATTTATTTTTTTTGCTTACTTGTCTTTTAATCTGTTTTGCTGTGTGTGTGGCGTCGGAATGATTACATAACACGTTTTTCTGCACAGAGAAAAGACCAGAAACTTATAATAGTCAATATTCAATGTTCAATAAAAGTCTAAGGACGGCTATTACACACACTTAGAACATGTTTGTTACACACACTTAAGCACTTACTGTCCACTTTAACTAAAATACCTGAAATAAACAGTTTATAGAGTTTATACAGAATGGCTAAAACAACAAATACCACAATTAAGATGGTTATGTTAGTGTAAACACTATTTCTAAGGGTGACCCCCAGATAGTCAAAGATCCAATGCTTCCATAGCAGGAACCGGATTTGACTACCAATACAGTTAAATCTTTGCAAAAGTGTAATGATTATACCATTTTGCCTATTTTGGGGGGGGGGGGCTTTCGCATAGAACTACCATTTTTCTCCCAGTTAATTATTAATAACCTATTATAATAATGATGTAAATAAAAATTAGAAAAGAAAGGCGTTTTTTGTAAGTATTTTTAACGTGTGTGAATGAATCTAACCAATCCGTGTCAGATTAAAGTTTTTCATTGCTTTTCTGGGACAGCGAGAGAAGCATTTAAATATTTAACAATGTCGGGGATATAACAGGTCCAACAGGTCATTTTCCTACAACCAGGTCCGGTCCAAGCCTTTAGGGGGCGCTAAACAGTATTCCAGTGTGTCATCAATATCACTAATTATTGTCCTTGATTACTATAAATTGAGCACACCCAATATCAGTTTTATTTATTTGTTTATTTTTAAAAATGTTTTTACACTTAGTTCGCTTATGCCTGTCACTCAACAACAACAAACATTGCCTCAAACTTAAAATTAAGTTTCTTATTAAAAAAATTTGCCCAAACACAAGACTGTTCACTTTTTTATTTATATAATAGCTTCACTATTTTAGGAATAGCATCCGGTGTTAAGACTCTCTAGATCAGGGGTGGGCAATCTCGGTCCTGGAGGGTCGGGGTGTCCTGAAGAGTTTAATGCCAGCTTTTCTTAACACACTGAAGTAAACCGAGCAAAATCTTAATTAGTTGATTCAGGTGTGTTTGATTAGGGTTGGAGCTAAACTCTGCAGGCCCGCCGACCCTCCAGGACCGAGATTGCCCACCCCTGTACTAGATCCACCCACAGTATCACACTAACGACAATTCATCTAGTAGTACTGGAGCAGCGCCAAGATTAACTCGATAAAAATTACATTTGAGAAATTTTCAGAGAAAAGAAAAACAGAATTCACTGCCAAAATTGCAGTTTTTTGTGCCTGACATAAAGTTAATAAACAACGTAAAGGCTGAAGGTTTAAAAGAATTAATCCACATGCTTGAGCCAGGAAACACCGTTCTCAAAAGAGAGCCGGTTATGCATACAGTGGATGCGAAATACACGTCCATACGGGCCGAGGTTTCCAGGGTAATTAACCATTGCGAAGCAGTCAGCCTCAACACAGATATTTGGAAATGGCTGCAAATGGAGGCTGACATGTACGACCCACTTTATTACTGAAGATTAATGACTGGAAATTTTTGTGTTAGAAACCATAAAATTAAAGGAAAGAAAAACACATTTCACAAACACTGAAGGAGATCTCTGTAGATCGGGACATTCCAGGTACTACGATAATTTCTGTTGTCCATGCATTGACAATGCAACAAATATGGTTGGTTGGACCAATCAACTGGTCCAGGAACCATCGTAGGGGAACTGTACTGGGGGTCCGTTGCATGAGTATACACTGCGATTGTGCAAGAACAGTGAACGTTAAAGAAAGATTCTGTGTATCGCACTGTTGCTGCTGCACGGCGCCTTATTTCACTCCAGAGCGACTTACATTTATCTCTTTTTTAAACACCTGAACAATTGGGGGTTTAGGGCCTTGCTCAGGGGGGCCAGCGGGGGTGGCTTGGTGGTGCTGGGAATTGAACCCTGGTCAAGTATCAGTCCAACACCTTAACCACTATATGTATCTGTAGGTACACTTTATGGCCTATAGCGCAAAAGGCACCACAGCACCATGTAACCAAGCATAAACTTGATGTTGCTACTAGATGGAATTCCATCTATCTGATACTCAAGCGCCTTTTTCAGCCAGTTTCAGCTGTGTTGATGGATTTGAGTGTCAGCAAAATGCTCTCAACATTCCAGCGTTGAACATCAGAAGACATGGTCAGTGGTCTCAAACCAATAATCACACTGACTAAGCTTTTGCCACAAAATATGGACAGATCTCTGTCTGCCATTGTTCTGATGTTTACGAACATTAAGGAATGACACGGTGGTGTGTAAAAAAAAATGATGATGCTGTTACTAAAACCCTCAAAAATACTCTAGAACTAAGGAGTTTGACAGACGATAGGAGTTTAAAGACAATCTTCTTGGGAGCAGTATTTATATTCAGGCTCCTGTTTTTGTTTCAAGAAGCTTTCATTTTTCACTGATGGGCAAAGAAATGAGGCGTTTGTTGTGGTGGAAAAACTGAAAGTCTTGCTGTCAGTCCTGTACAGGAGGTAGGTGATGAGGTCAGTGTCTTCTCAGGTCAAGTTTTTTTAACAATAGAGATTGTATCAAAGCAGCTTTACTCCATCAGTGACGGAATGGAGAAATAAACCTTGAGAGAAAGCAGGCTCAGTTGGGGAGGGGGGGCAGTTCTCCTCTGAACAGACAGACCAGCAGGTTGTTCCATTCTTCAGCAAAGATAGATTATGCAGAGGAACTCATCTGGATGAACTGGAATGCAGAGAGCACTCCAGACCTCCTCACCTGACATCATTGTCTGATATCACTAAATGTGTGGTGTATCCTTACAAATAAACACCACAATCCAGTATTTCCAGAAGCGTGCAGGTGATTATAGGAGAAAAAATGAAACTAAATCTGGAATAAGAAGTTCAAAAAACGCTCATGGATGTAATAGTCAGGTGTCGCAATACTTAGCGTGCCATAGCGTGTACCTACAGATAGAGTAGATTCGGGAAGTTATAGCGCAGTGGTTAAGGTGTTGGACTGCTAACTGGAAGATCAGCATTTGATTCCCAGCACCACCAAGCTGCCACTGCTGGGCAACCCCCAAATGCTCAGTTGTATAAAAAGAGATAAATGTAAGTCGCTCTAGATAAAGACGTCTGCCAAATGCTGCAAACGTGGACTGATAGAGATTATGTTAAAAGCCCTTCTGAGTATTCCGGTAACTAATTTTCTGTTTATTACACTTGAAGCAAAGATCCAGCATGTACTGTATACACACTGTGACTGTGCAGGCTGGTGTTTAACAGCGTCTAAGTGAGCATTTAAGTGTTCACCTCCCCTCCTTATCTTCCTTCCCTCGCGTGGTGTATGAAGTACTGATAAAAGATAGTTGGTAGATATTTCAGAACCCTTGCTAACGCGCCTCTTATCTCCTCAGCGCTCTTATCCGGTAGCATGTTTGCTGCTTGTCTGTGTTACTAATACTCCACTAATAAGAGAGAAACAATCTTTCCCGTTGCCACAAGTCTCTTGAGTCATTTTCCTCCACCAACCCCGGGGGGAAAAACAGAAGCCCGGCATTAATCAACGCCAGGGGCGGCAAGGGGCCTTCTGCACACATGAAATTACACTAGAAGAGGCTGGCCACTAATGATTTCCCCAGAGCGAACAAGGGAAGCGCATTAGAAGAAAAGAGTGTGCTGTGGCTGTGAATTGGTGAACTGTGTGTGTGGGAAGAGGTGTAGAAATATTCTGGACTTCCATAAATATACAGTATGTTGCATCAGGATTAAATATAAACTCAATTGTTATGAATAACGCTATCACTTTCTCTCTTCCTGTGCCAAAGCATAATTCTGCTCTCATGCGGGTTTGCCTAATAGAAAGAGTTCCTGCTGATTTACATTGATGGCAATATCACAGAGCTCAAAAAGCTGCACCTTCGTAAAGGCTTAGTAAATATTCTGTGTTAAGAAATATAAAATAATAGTTTATAGCACAATGCAGGGGTTTAGTGTTTAACACTGTTCCCTCAAAGCAAGAAGGTTTCAGGTTTGATTCCCCAGCAGGGGTCTTTCTGTGTTTGTGTGTGTTTACTCAGGCTTTTCCGGTTTCCTTTTACAGTCCAAAAACATGTTAGATTGATTGGTGATTCTAAAATGCCCAAAGGAGTGAGTGTAAGAGTGTAGGGGTGACCCCTGCCTTTCACTCAGTGACAGCTGGGATAGACTCCAGCAGATCCCCGTGACCCTGATTAGGAATACGCAGGTACAGAAACTGAATGGATGGATGGATGGATGGATGGATGGATGGATGGATGGATGGACGGATTGATAGGTGGACGGATTGATAGGTGGATGGATAGACGGATGGATGGATGGATGGTTGGATGGGAGGGTGGATGGATAGATACGACAAAAGTTAAAAGTTTTTTATTTTATATAAATAATTAATAAATAAAATAATAAATAATTATTTTATAATTAAATAATAATTTTCTGTAGCTTTAATGACATCATAGCCAAAAAATGACAAAATTACGTCATTTACATCATTATATTTAAAAAAAACAAACAGTGGCAACTAACTCAAAATCTTGTACAATGGAAAAGGTGGAATTACTGCAAACACAGGAATAGCTGGAGCAACACTAGCCAATCATAAGCATCTGTGATCCTTTATATGCAAACCGCCCTACACTGTCCTGTGATGCAACAGGGGCAACACATGCAGAGGCTATTTTTAAGTGTCTCAGGGGGAGCATGGGTTTGGTTTTAACTTTCCCTTTGTTTTTTCTCCTACGGTAGGTGAGAGTTGGCTGGTGGGTTGAACATTTCTGTGGGGCGGGGATGGGGGTTGTGGGGATGCTGATATGTGGTGGGATCAGTATTGTGTCACACTAACAGAAAAAAATTTCTAACATTAAATTTCACTAAAAATCTACCTAAAGATCTACAGAAAATCGGTTTAATAGAACACATACAATGCGACTACCGTATTTATAATAGTAGCTTAGGATGGCATGTCAAAGAAATTTTACCATTTGTTAATTTTATCACATGATTTTAGGAGTCAGAATAAGAAAAATTTAACAAATTTCATGAACTTTAATTAAAAAAATTGTTTTTACATAGTTTTATTCAGTGCTTTTATTAAACAATTTTAGCTATTTTAAAGATTTAATGGGCAGTGGGAGCTCAAATGGTTAAGGTGCTGAGTTGCTGAGCTGAAGACCAGAAAGACCCGGGTTTAAGACCCACCACCGCCAGCCTGAGCTGTTGGGTCCTTGAGTAAGACCCTTAACCCTTCCTGCTTCAGGGGCGCTGTATCATAGCTGATCCTGCGCTCTGACCCCCAACTTACTAAGATCGGATATGCAAAAAAAAAAGAATTTTTCTGTGCTGTAAAAAAGTATATGTGGCAAAATAAAGGCATTTACATTAGACAAATATATTTACTCACAGAACTCGAACAAACCTAATACCTTATATGTGTTTGTGTATTTTATTTGTGTGTCTTTAGTGTGCAAATATGTATGTAAGTGTCTTTTAGCGTTCAGATGAAGACGTCTATGTGATGTTCGGTCCCATTGGTATTCTGCATCTGGTCCACTGCACATATTCACTTATAGTCAGCCGGGCACAATTAGCTGTTAACATTACTCTGCAGATTTCGGTCCAGAATTAAGAATGAAGTTCCCGAACCCCCTGGGAAATTAATCCAGCAGCAATTCATTAAAGCACAAGCTAAACACTAACATGCATTTGCATTTTTATTGCACCTGAAGACAACAGACTCTTTCTATTATCTTCCCCACACAGAGAAGGGCCTCTGTGTTTAATATGACGATGTTGTCCCATATAACAACAATGCTGTTTATCAGACAGAACAAGAGGCTACGCGGGATGATCGTTAGTGAAAGAACAAGGTGCAAGTGGCTGTCTAGCTTGACAGTAGTGTAGCTTTCTTATGTAAATCCTATTGTCACACATCACCCGTGTAAACAAACCGGAGAGGAAGGTTGTGCGGTGAAGCCAAGCGATTAGCTGAATAAGGGGGAAAAGTTTTCGAGACGTTCTAGCTCGTTAATGTCTTCTTCTTGGCTTGCATTCTAACATCGTTTTCAGCACGCACTTGAAATGCCCTTAAGGGGCCAGTGGGAATTCCCTCAAGGAATTAGCCAGGGCAATTTAAAAAAGGTTCTTAGTTCTATTTTATTTTCTTCCAAAGCCTCATCCGTGAATTTAAATCTGCCCACTACGATCCAAAATAATGGACCAAATAGAACCGTGTGCCAGCCGAGGTTCATGATTTTAGTGTGATGATAAGCAGTTAGCCATGCATGACTCTAAGACTGTATTTGTTTTTTTCAGGTAAGCAGCATGTGTTCGCGCGCACCCCAGCGCAAGGCCCGCGCAGTGACATCACAGGTGGAGCCGGCGCTAGTCATTCAGCCCGTCAACTTCGATCCAGATGAGACTCTTTCCGGACAGCGCAGGTAACGGATGAATGAATGAATGAGTGCATTTTTAGTAGAAAAGTAGCAGAATATGGAATGTAGTCGTGCAGATGTGTTACACCGAAAGCCACAAGACGGCACCATTTTGCACTATTTTAAGTTGAGTTTAAGTTGAAGTTTAAGAAGCTTTATTGTCATTTCAACTATATATAGTCGACGTAGTACACAGTGAAATCAATCTCCAGGCCCCCACGGTGCTACACAAAAAACATAAAGAACAGAACAGACATAAAGTGCATGTGTGCAACCTGGTGCAGAACAGTGCAGAACAGACCGTGCAAATAACACGCATTACAAACAAGTTGAGGTATATTAGGTAGTTGAGGTAGTTCAGTTCTGTGTTAAGCAGCCTGATGGCTTGAGGGTTGAGTGTGTGTGTGTGTGTGTGTGTGTGTAAGTTGAGGTAGTTCAGTTCAGTTCAGTTTAATCAAATAAAATCTTGGTAGTTAATAGTCAAAGTTTTTATATTTTTGCCGTCAAGAATTTAAAATAACTTATTTAAAATAAATTTTCTTAGTCAAGGTCAGTGCTGTGGTTTAGTAGGTTAACCCCATAACACCCACATGTGCAGTTGCGCTCCAGTGACCCAGGTTCGACTCTGGCTTGGGTCTTTTTTTGTTCCCACCCCCTCTCTATCTCCCCCATTTTATTTCATGTGTCCTATAAAATTGAAGGCAAAAGATGTATTTTATACTTAACCAGAGCGACTAACATTTATCTCATTTATACATTTGAGTAATTGAGGTAAAGGGCCCTTCTCAGGGGCCCCAACAGTGGTGGCCTGGTGGAGCTGGGAATTAATCTTTGGGTTGGTAGTCCAACACCTTAACCATAAGCCACCTCTTCCCCATGCATTAGTTGCGAATCAAACCCGGGTCAACTGCTCGGAAGGCAGTTATGTTTACCACTATACCACCATCGCACAGCCAAGAATTCCTTTTTAAAACCTATAATAGAAAATCTATAGAAGTAGAAAGAATTTCTAAAGGTTAGAGTAATGATTTGAATTTATTGACGTACTTTAAATTGGACAGAATGTTTAATAATGACTCTAATTTGCTGAAACTGTAGTAAGCTTAGTTACCTACTATTCTCCTTTCGGCTGTTCCCTTTTAGGGGTCGCCACAGCGAATCATCTGTCTCCTCCTCACCCTATTCTCTACATCCTCTTCACTCACACACACTAACTTCATGTCCTCGTTTATATCTCAGTTGATTTCTACTAATTACTAAAATAACAGTGGATGTTTTGCTTCTTTAGCTCCTGCCACTGATGGCTGTTGCAGCAATGCAATTCAAACTCACAAACTTCTGACAATATGGTGACTTTAAAAATGGAAAAAAAAAATATTCCCACCCTTTTAGTTAGGTTTAGTTAGAGTAGACACCCAGTTTCAGTGCAGATTTTTCTTTAGTGACTAATAAACCATTTAAAGAGTGTAGAATTACACCAAAACATTGAAACCATAAGATATACATGGACAAAAAAACAAAAACATGACAAGGAAAGAGAAAAACGCTAAACAATGCAAAGTAAGACCTGACTTTTCGACTAACGCTCATTTAACCTGTGACACGGATAAGTCATTTGACTTGATCCACTGAGGTGCAGTGATAAGAACCATAGTCATGACAACCTGATGAATTTATACCTGTTAAATACAAAATAAAGTTATTTAAATGCACCAGTTTGGAAATGGTTCTAAAATCATTTCTATGGTTCTGGGAATTCATTGATTCGTACTAAGAGTCATTAACTTGGAACAGTGGTAAAGGACTGGACTAGCGAAAAAAGCAGCCTACATTTAGAAAGGTAAAGTGGTATCTATGGAAAATATGCCAGACTAAAAGCACCGCTGTCCAAGTAGAACATAAAGACTCTTTTTATGTTCGCCAAAAAGCCATTTGATGACCTTCAGACCTTCTGAGATAATGTTCTGTAAACTCAATGAAAGCAGAACCATTGGATAAGACCTGGGTCTTATTACATCTTACATAAAGCCAACCTAGCATTCCGTGATAAATTCAATTTAATGGTGTATGAAAGCTTTGCTGCTTCAGGGTGTGGGACCTTATTGAGGGGCATTAATGAATTGTTTTTCTAAAAGCCTAACAGAGCATGTCCAAAAATTAGTCCGAGATGTGACAGCATCATAGCTGGTCCACATTGGATGTAAATGGGTAATTCACATCCATTGTCCATTGTCTTCACCCGCTTATTCCTAATCAGGGTCATGGGGATCTGCTGGAGTCTGTCCCAGCTGTCATTGAGCCAAAGGCAGGGGTACAACCTGGGGTGTATAGGTCGCCAGTCCATCACAGGGCCACATACAGACATACAGCTCTCTCTCTCTCTCTCTCTCTCTCTCTCTCTCTCTCTCTCTCTCTCTAGGACGTGGTGGCTCGGTGGTTTTGGTGTTGGACTGCTGAGCCAAAGATTGTGGGTTCAGTTTTCAGAACCACCAAGCTCATTTTCATGTTGTAGATATGAAACTTGACTTGATTTTTACAAAATATTCATAAAATGTTTGTGTGATAAACTTTTCCGTCAACAACATTTCTGCTATTCCATTATTTAATTAGTTACATTTTAAAGGGTATCTCCTCAACCCTACCCCTCAAAAACTGGGATATCTGTCTGCCCACCAGTCTGTGGTTGGCGAGAATTGGGCCTGCCTGTAGGTGGGACGTTCTTCGCACCCAGTGTTTCTGGGATAGACTGTAGTGTACTGTGTGACCCTAATAAGAAAAACATTCTAATGAAAATATGTTAGCGTGAGAGGCAGGAAGTGCTAAATCATTTTAAAGACAAAAACATCATTAGATCTGACCAGGACCTCAGAAGAAATAAACATGTAATTTATTCTTAAAGCGTGTTTGCTATATAAAGGTTCTTTCCATGTGCCTTCAGGCGGTCTGAAATTCCTTCCTGGGCTACTTGCCATAATTATATTTGCAGTATAATAAATGAGTTGGTGTTGAATTTAATGTACATGAAATTTAATTGATTTTAACATCCTTCTTAATTAAAATAGGATTTTTGACACCTTTAAGCATCTAAGGTTTAGTACTGGGTGAATATTGAATGTAGACTAAAAGCCTGGACAAGGCGTCTGTAGACACCGCTTTAGCACTCGAGCTAGCTGTAGTACATTACGCTGTTGGATTTCACCCTGTTTAAAAAAAAAAGAGAAGAATGACAGGAAGTCAATAGTGTATCTAATGGCTGAATAATGATGGAAGCTACTCGCGATGCCTTTTGTAGAACTCAAACAGTAAACTGATGTCTCCTAGATTGCTAGCCTTGAGCGCAGTCTGGCATGCTGTAATAGATAGCTCTTCAGCCCAGCACTACACACACACACACACACACACACACACACTTATCGTCCATTGCTGTCCTCTGATTCTGCCCTTAACCTTCACCTTGCTGTCCAAGGAGCTTGCATGGAGCTCAGACTGGACTGCTCTCCTAATGATGAATGTGTGTGTGTGTGTCATTGTGTAACCCTGTGTGGGCAGCATATGACTATAATCATTACGTTTCCAACTAAATTTGTGTAAAATGCTTATAGAAAATAGTTAAAATTAAATTTTTAATAAAATATGTGTGTCATTTGTTTTATTTACAGAACTAAAGGTTTTAGACATGTACTGTAGGTGTATCTGTTGGTGTATTTGGTCAGTGCAGGTGTAATTGCAGGTCTGTTCTGTGTGTTTGTGTGTGTATGTATGTGGTGATGCTAACAGAGAGGGACTCATTAACACAGGCTTTGTCTCCTGCCGTGACAGTGACATTGAGCTGCCTTCTGCTTTCTCCATCTCCGCCACGTCCTCCCTCTCTCTCACACTGATAAACAGATAAGAAAGCCTGAGAAACGGGCTGGGACGTCTGAGCTTTAATGTCCCCAATTTACCCCCAAAACACAACGAATCATCTTAATCTTTCTAGAAACATATGGAAAATTTAGGAGATCTCATTTCACATGCTTTTCCTTCCTTCCTTTAGGTTTTTGATACAATTCTTTTTATTCTGTTCATTTTTATATTTCTTTCTATTTAAATCATATATCTGCCTTTTACTTCCTGTGCTTCCAGAGAGTTTATCCTGAGTCTGAGGGGCTTCAGTTTCTTCTATGCTAATCTGGGGGAGACTCTGTGCAGCCGAGAGCCAGCAGCACTTAACGGCTCCCTCTGCTGGAATGGGCAGGAAATGACAGACAAGTGAGTGACAGCAGTGCTACAACACACACTGATTTTGCACTTCCTATAGGACCTTTATTGTCGGAATTTTGTTAAAATTCCAAGTGGGAAACAACAATATAAAAGAAATATAAACATTTATTTGGTCATAAGATGACATGCAACCAAACGAAAACCCTTTTACCAAAGCCTGAAAAGAGACTGGGGAATCCCTCCTTTAATGACTAAGGGGGGCTGTGTATAGGAAAAGGTCTTTAAGCGTTTTTTAAAATCTCACCCAGATGTTTGCAATCGCTTACACACAGAACAAGAAAGTAATATTTATGATATTTACTTAAATACTTAGATGGACGGGTTTAATTGAGAAAACAAACTTATTTATTTTTGTTAATTCCCATTTATTCCTATTTATTCCTGTTAATTCCTATTTATTCCCTTTAATTCCTATTCCTTTCTAGTAATTCCGATTTATCCCTGTTTATTCCTGTTTATTCCCATTTGTCCCTGTTTATTCCTATTTAATTCCTGTTAATTCCCATTTGTTCCTGTTAATTTCTGTTTGTTTCTGGTAATTCCCATGGAAAGATTTCATCCTTGCAAATTCCTCAAATTTTGCAACCCTATTCCATACAGACATGCTATTTATTTTGGTTCCGACGGCTTCAGTGAAAAGTCATGTAAATACGTTCATGCTTAATTTCAGGATGAAGCATTGTACGTTTTGCTGTGCGTTTTTTCCTGACACATTTTGTCTCCGGATATTAATCTATAATCAACCAAAGTAACCTATACTAATAGAATGCTGAGGTATGGTTAATATAGAGGCAGCTGACTTTAGATGTTCTGTGCGCCTGAGGCAGAGACAGTGGAGGTAGGTGAGCTGAAGGTTGTGTTTGTGGAGAAGTGATGAGCTCTGCACACTCCATCTCTCTCCTGACAGGCGTTGGGGTGTAAATCTTGACTCAGGCTGCGTGAAGGGTTATTAATGCCATTGGAAGCTGTTGCTTTTCCCTGCTTGCTTAATTGCTCTTTCGATCGCATCCAGCGCCACGACCTGGCTCTCCACTTACCCAGTGGAACCCAATTTGGAGTTTGCAGTATTTCATTTTACCCTGTGTCTTTCTGCACCTGCATCTGCTATAACGTTGTCTCACTTTTGATCTGAACCTGGATAATCCAGTCCTCTTAGTAGTGCAGACGGCATCTGTGCCACTATAGATGAGCGTCACATGCAATTCTTGCGGTCCTCGTTGCACTGCTTACCTGTTGTTATGTCAGTAAAACGTTATAGTTATGCTATTATATCTTGACGTTTTTAAGTTTTAAATGTGATATAAAGTTTCTTAGCTCAATTACCCCCCTTCATGGGGTGATAGTGATTTAGGCAACTTACCACTTGACATGTATATCTATTTAAAAGTATTGTTTGTTATCGATGTTACTCTTTATCTATGCTGATATTATTCGACAGTTTTTGTACGTCGCTCTGGAAAAAGGCGTCTGCTAAATGATGTGAATGTAAACGTAGACCAAAAATTGCTGGCATGTTGGTAGACAAGCAAACATTGTATTAAGTTTAAAAGCACTAGCGTAAGTAATCAGTTCAAAGTTACAACCGTGATAACAAGCTACCTTTGTTTGTAGATGAAGTCCTTCTAGCGCACTTCTGCCTCTTAATCAGGGCGCTGACTACCAAACTAACGTGCCACTGTGTTTTAGGGACAGGTTGAACACTGCATTAAGAAAAATATGAGAATAAAGGTACCACCGTCATGCCGCCCTTAAAAAATTTTCAAGGACAAATTTGGACAAAGGAAACCTAAAATGAAACCCTGCTACCTTCAGCTGAGTGGTGTAGCCCGCGAGCTCCCTGGACGAAAAAAAAGCAGCTTTTCATACCAGTGTTTTGCTTAAGTCTCTCCTGACTTTAATAATAAGAACAATTCTGTCAAGCAAATATTCCGTCAGTGTCTTAAACTTGCTGATCCAATACGTTCTCTGGAATTGCAGTCCGGTGGTGTTGCAGTGTCCTGATGTTCATCAAAAACTAGTCAAATCATCAAAAACTAGTCCCAAACAGATTGTACCCTGTACACTTCACATACCACATCCTGAATCCTGACAGAGTCTATGAAGTGTGGTAAATAATTGGGTGTAATTGTTACACAGGAGGGCAGCATGGTGGCTAAGTGGTTAGCACAGTTGCCTCACAGCAAGAAGGTCCTGGGTTCGATTCCCCTGCAGGGGTCTTTCTGTGTGGAGTTTGCATGTTCTCCCTGTGCTTGTGTGTGTTTACTCCGGGTTCTCCGGTTTCCTCATACAGTCCAAAAACATGTATGTTAGATTGATTAGTGATTCTAAAGTGATTCTAGAGTGTTAGTCTGTATGTGGCCCAGCGATGGACTGGTGACCTGTCCAGGTTGTACCTCTGTCTTTCATCCCTGTGATCCCTGATTAGAAAGAAGCGGGAATAGACAATGGATGGATGGATGTAGAGCTGGATGGATAGCGGGCTGGACAGATGGATGGATGGATAAATGGATTGATGGGTGGATGGATGGATGGATGGGTGAATGAATGGATAGATGGAGGGCTGGATGGATAAATGGATAGTTGCCCGGCTGGATGAATAGATAGATGGATTGGTGGATGGATGGATTTATGAATATATGGATGGATATATGGATTAACTAGGAGATCAAGAATGTTCTCTGGAGATTCCGTTTTATCCAGCAGATCCTCTTCCTTTAGTAATGTTAAGATCATAGTGAGAGAAATGATTTCCCAAAGTTCAGATAAAGTTTAGAGAATGTCTCTCCTGAGTATTTAGTATTCGATTTTGTCCTCATATCCTTGCACTCCTTCTTATCCTCGTTCCCCTTTCCAGTCATGGGTGTGTTTGGCTATTAGTGGTGTCAATCGTTGGATTTGACTCCAATAATCTCACGTAATACCCAAAGGAACCATAATTCTCTGGCATAAGATGGTCAGAAACTCCTTTTTACATCTGTAGTATTTCTTGGTTTTTTTTTTTCTTCTGGTCTTTTTGCTTGAGGTTTTTTAATGGCTTGATGTTTCTGGAAGCTGTAAAGAACCTGATTTTGGAAGTGAAAGTTCTGATGGAGCAGGAGACTGGATTTTGTGGGCTCTGACTTTTCAAAACCTTTCCCTTTTTTATACTCCTTCATCTGTCTTCTCAAAGATGAAGGCTTTAGGTACTTTTAGATGATTCATTTGGCCTACTGGATCATGTGGTGGTTTAAACACATTCTTTCTTTAACGGTGGTTTGTTTGTTGCTATGGTAGCACCAAAACATCTTTAACATCGTACCTTCTTGTACTCTTCTGTAACCTGGATTCGTGTGATGAATCTAATGAAGCCTAATGGATTTGCACGATTACAGTTAAGGTAATTCGATAGATTTCGTGTAGGCGGATGAAAAATGGAAAAATAAAATAAATAAATAAATAAATAAATAAAGTAGTTAATTCCTGAGATCCATTAGCGAAACCATGTTTTATTATCTTAGGGTTGCTTCTTAATGAATCTTCACACCGATGTTGTATTTAATAAATTAAATGAGGATAAGATTTTACCGTCCACCTTCGCCCCAGAACACTTTTCTGTTTTTTTCTTCTCCGGTTCATCTGTTCAATCTTCATATCTCTTCCCTCTGGAATTTATGTATATATTATTAATGTG